>APFE031467730.1:0-32962 GCA_000404065.3 Pinus taeda
AAGTACATTACATCTTCATCCCAGGCATAGTGGGGAAACCAAAATAGGCTGTTACATGACCTTGACACCATAAAAGAGATACATGACATAGAGACGAAATATGTAGATCAAGACTTATGAAAATCACCAAGTAGCAGCATCTGTCAATCACCATTCAGATCAGCAACCATGATTTCCTTCTGTTCTCCTTCTGCACTTGTTCCACCAACAACAGCTGTGAACAAGAACCACTAGCTTCTAAGGCAATGCCAACAATGCATCATTAGAAGTTTATCTACTCCCCCTGAACCAGTGCTAGATCGTCTCTTTCATACCCATATCAGACAATATTCCAACCAAAGCCTGTCCCTTCTGATATCCATCAAGCCTCCATATACATGACTTTCTCTGCACCAACCGATGTATGTACGCGGATCCTCCTCAGGAAACTCGCGTACACTCCTTTTTCTCTGAAACATACAAGTTTAACAGCAAGATGATGCATCAACTACTCCTAGCTTTTGTCTGAGATAATCAAAAGTTTCCCTGGGCAGTGGTTTGGTGAGAATATCAGCAACTTGTTCCTTAGAAGGAACATACTCCAATTTGACCTTTTGTTCCAAAACTTGTTCCTGGAGAAAGTGATACTTGATCAGTGTGTGCTTGGTCTTCGAATGCATGACTGGGTTCTTTGAAATGCTGATTGCACTTGTATTATCACATAAGATGGAGATAGGTGGTGTACAAGTGATGTGAAAATCTTGCAAGGTTTGCATCATCCAAAGGATTTGAGTGCAGCAAGATGCAGCTACCACATATTCCGCTTCAGCTGTTGATAAAGCAATCGATCTCTGTTTCTTGCTGAACCAAGATACTAATCTGGAACCCATAAAGAATGAAAAACCACTTGTGCCTTTTCTGTCATCCACGCTTCCAGCCCAATCTGCATATGTATAAGCATGAAGAGTGAGATCTGTATCTCTAGGATACCATAAGCCATAGTTTTGAGTTCCTTGAAGATACTTGAAAATTCTCTTATTGCCCTGAAGATGAGTTTTCCTTAGGGATTTTCCTGAAATCTTCCAACTATTCCCACTGCATGCATGATGTTTGGTCGGGTACCTATCAAATAAAGTAGACTTCCAATCATGGATCTATAGGTTGGTTGATGCACTGTTGTTGATTCATCATTTGCACTCAGACTACATCCTGTAACCATCGGGGTACATACTGGTTTTGAATCTTCCATGCCATACTTCTTCATTGCTGCCAAAGATAATATCATCTACATACACAAAAAGTACTAGCAATTTTTGTATAAACATTGTTATCTGCTGATCCTTTTGAAAATCCTTGTTGATGAAGATATTTGTCCAAACGATAGTTCCAAGCCCTTGGAGCCTGTTTAAGACCATATAGAGCCTTTTTTAGTCTGCATACAAGATTTGGATCATTACCAAGAATGAACCCATCTGGTTTCTCAATTTACACTTCTTCTTCTAGGTCTCCATTCAGAAAGGCTAATTTCACTTCCATTTGAAATACTTTGAACTTCTGAAAAATTGAGAGAGCAAGGAACATTCGGATGGCTTCAAGTCTAGCAACAGGAGCAAAAGTTTCTTCAAAATCTATTCCCTTCTTGTTGAGCATACCCTTTGCAAACAAGTCTGGCCTTATTTCTAATAACTTCCCCATTTTCATTCAATTTGTTCTTAAATATCCATTTTGTTCCTATGCAATTCTTATCTTTTGGTCTAGGAACCAACTCCCAAGTGTTGTTCTTTTCGATTTGTTCAAGTTCTTCATCCATTGCCTTGACCCAGCATTCATCTTTGCAAGATTCTCTTACATTTTGTGGTTCAGTGGAGGAGAGTAATGCCAAATAGCTTGAAGCTTCTGCAATTGTTCTTTTTGTTTGTATGCCAGCCTCCTTTTGCCCCAAAATTTGCGATTCTGGATGATTCTTTTGAACATACCTAGAAGGATTCTTTTCTTCTATCCTTATCTGTTCCTCTGGATCCTCATGGGTTTCTTCTTCATGGGTCTCTTCTTCATCATCAGTCTGATTTGGAGAGTAGTCTTCATCCTCTTCGATATCTTCATGATTTACTTACCTAGGGATGTATCCTTTTTCATCAACCACTACATCAATGTTGTCAAAAATTCTTCCAAGTATTTTATTATAACACTTATATGATTTGTTGTAGGGAGAATAACCAAGGAGAATGCCTTCATCTGCTCTGGGTTCAAGTTTGCCAATTTGTTCATCAGTATTCTTAATATAGCATTTGCTCCCAAAAATTTTGAAATTCTTTACCGAGGGAGTCTCACCATACCAGAGCTCATGCGGAGTTTGACTGTTGTTCACTCAGACATTTGTTTTGTTGAGAATAACAACCGCAGCGTATGCAGCTTCACCCCAGAAGGTTGCAGGAGTTCCAGACTCATCAAGCATAACACGAGCCATCTGTTGGACTGTTCTGTTCATCCTTTCCACCACTCCATTTTGCTGAGGAGTCATAGCTATAGAGAATTCCCTTCTTATTCCATGTTCTTCACAGAAATCAAAAAATTCATTTGAGGTAAACTCCCCACCTCTGTCGGACCTGAGGCACTTAATTTTGTAATTTGATTCATTTTCAACCAAGGCTTTGAAGGATTGGAATTTTTTGAATGCTTCATCCTTGTGCTTCATAAGTCCTAACCAAACCATCCTGGAGAAATAGTCAATGAATAATATAAAGTATTCTTCTCCTCGAGGAGACCTTGTCCTAAATGGACCACATACATCTGTATGGACTAGCTCAAGAGGCCTGCTGGCTGATCCTTCCTTCTCAGGGAAGTTAGTTCTGGTTTGCTTCCCAAACTGACATGATTTGCATATGGTGTTTTCTAGAATTTTGATCTCTGGAAGACCACGAACTACCTGGTATTTGCATGCTTTCCTTATTTGTGAAAAGCTTAGATTTCCCAACCTCTAGTGCCATAACTAGTGTTCATCATTCTTTCTCAAATAACATTGTTGTTCTCCTTCTTCAAATATGTATAGATTATTTGGAGTTCTTCTGCCTTTGATTACAGTTCTTCCTGTATCAAGATCACGAACACTACACCCATCTGATCGAAACATTACCTCGGTTCCATTATCACACATCTGACTGACACTCAATAGATTATGCTTCAAGCCATCAACATACAAAACATTTCTAGCTTTGACCTTCTCTTTCAACTGAGCAATGCCTTTTCCTTTTATGGCTACAGGGGTATCATTTCCAAAAGAAAATTTCTTTCCCTTTTCTAAAGCAGTATATGTTTCAAGTTTTTCTTTATCACCTGTCATATGCTTCGAACATCCGCTATTGATGTACCATTGATTTTCCTGTCCTTCTGCATATAAAGCTATCCCACATCTTTCTAGCTGCGGTTCCTTCATTCTCCATGCTTTGGCACTTGAGGTTTGTTCCTTCTGAGTTGTCTTCCAAAACCTGCTCCTGCATTCAGAATCTTCATGACCAAAATTATTACAAATAGAACATTCAATTTCACTTTCAAGGGCGGAAAAGTGGTTATATGTCCTCTTCGTGATTGGAGGCATACTTCTTTGTTTTTGAGATTCTCTAGTCATGATTGTCTTATAGGAAACACATTGAGCTACCTTGTGACCAAAGTTATGGCAAGAAAAACATTGGCCATTGAAGAAATTCCTGCGACTATCATCCAACCAATTGTAGTTTCTACTGACATCCATTCTTGAATAAAATTGGGAAGATTTTACCTATGGCTGGTTGTAACTTCTATTTGTCCTTAAGGTAGCATGCCCCCGATTTTCTTGATAGTCTTTGTTCGTTCTTGTGGAAGACTATCCCTGATTTACCTGATGATTTCTATTAGGTCTTTGCTCACTTCTTTTTACTGCATCAAGATAAATTTTGGAGGTGGAAGCTTGAGATGTTTCACCATTATACCCCAAACCTGTCTTGATTAGAGGGGAATGCTGCACATTGATAATCTTATCCAGAGTTTCAGATCCTTTAACAAATTTAAGATTAAGGGCCTTTGTTTTCTCAATTTCTTTTCTAAGGCCAACAATTTCACATTCTAACTTTTCAAGAAATTTTTCCTTTTCATCAAGTTGAAATTGCAGAATATCAATGATCATATTCTTTTCTTCTAAACATGTTTTGAGTCTAGTAATCTCTTCATAAAAGCCATCCACATCTATAGCATCCATGTAATCATCATCTTCAAAGGCCATTAAAATTTTATAGTGATTACCTCGTGCATCTTCATCGCTATTTGATAGTCCATCACTATCTTCATGAGTGTAATAGCTTTTCTTATTTGCATTCTGTTTCTTGTTCCATCTAACAGGTTCCTTCCCCTTGTCAATCTTATCCTTATGAGGATATTTGGCAGCATAATGACCTACTCTTCCACAAGCAAAGCATTTGAAAGGCAACTTACCTCTGAATCTTCCAGTACCCCATTGAAGATTTCTGAAAAAATTTGATTCTTCTTCTTCTTCTGACACGTGTGCTGACTCATAGTACTCTCCTTTGCCTGAAGCCTTGAAGGAAGCTACTCTCCTGTCTGATGGACCTCCTTTCCTCATTTCATAAGCAGTTAGAATTCCGTGCAGCTGTGACATTTTAAGGTTTTGTAGACTCTCCTTTTCTTCTATAGCAGAAACTTTAGATTCAAATCTAGAGGACAAAGATCTTAGGACGTTTTCAACCACAACAACCTCTTTTATTTCTTCACCCAAATTTTTCATACAATTAACAATCTCATTTACATGAAGAAAATAATTAGCCACACTTTCATCATTATACATCTTGATATTTTCATACTGAATCCTGAGGGTTTGAAGTTTTTCTCGTTTTACCTGATTATCTCCTTCATAGCTCAGAACAATCTTGTCCCATATTTCTTTTGCAGATTTATACTGTATAACCTTGACAAATTCTGATTGAGATAGACATCCTAATAGAGTATTGACTGCCTTTGCATGTGTTTCATATTTCTTTATCTCAGCTGGATCTGTAGGACTTGCTGATGGAAAAGTATACCCTGTATCTATATCCCAGACTTCTGTACCAAGAGATTGAAGATAGGCAGTAACTCTTACCTTCCAATATACAAAGTTTATCCCATCAAAAATCGGTGGCCTGATTGATGCTTCCCTCTCGTAGTTGCTCATGATGAAGGATCTTCCTTCAAGCGATCAATATTCTTCTGAAGGACCTGCTCTGATACCAATTGTTGGAAATAATACTGAGAGGGGGGGTGAATCAGTATTATCAAGTCAAATATTCCTTTTCCAAAACAAATGATATATGTTACTTCAGTTAGTTAAACCCACGTATATACACAACTATGCAGAAGGAAAGCCTCGTATACAAAGCAAACTTTTAATTTACTTTATCTTTCTGATGATGATTGTTAATCTGTTTTGCAGAATCAAATAACCAGTAACTAGAGACCGTAAAACAGAACAGAAAGACAGTCATGCATAAGAACACAAGATATAAGGTGGAAACCCAATGTGGGTGAAAACCACCTCCTGCAATTCGTCTCTATCTTCTTTTTAAATTATAAACTTCTTTTACAATGTACTAGTGTAGTCCTTTACCAGTACGCACGCTGCAACCTGTAGAGAGCTACAACCCTCTCTCATTATCCAGCTTCTCCTAGAAGGGAGCTACAACACCCTTTAGTTCTTGGACTAGCCAAGATACTAGTACATAGGTGCTGGCCTACAGAAGGCTACAACCTTCTCTTTCTTCCAGGGATCACATTTCATAAATTTTCAGACTGGATCCATAAACATCGATCAATCATCAAGAATCAACCAATCTCCTTTCCACCAATTATATCTGAATCAAGTAGATACTTCTCTAACAGCTGTACCCAAAACACAGTACCAGAAACCACACACCAAACACTGAACCCAGAACACAGCAGCAATAAACAGAAGCTACTAGATCACAACTTAAAGTATATACGCTATTTCAATAACCTGCAACATGCGTGCATATGCCTCTATGTTTGGAACAACCTACATATACGCTGTTTTCATTCACTGAACCAACGTGTATACGCGCCTTCGCTTCACTGAACTTGTGTACAGATCTATAAAGGATAATTCGCTTTTTCAGATATTCAAAAACTCTAATTAACCCAGATTATCGGTGTTATAGATCAAGCAAGCACCACATATAACAGGCCAAAATCATATAAAGATACTATCATTCAAGCTTATAGATTATGACCCATCAATAGAACTTATCCTTCTTCTTTGCGCTAAGGTTCCTCCTTTATTCTGATCCAAATCTGCACCATAAACCAATTACCAGCATTCAGATCTACCACTTTTTCAGATATTCAATGATAATTCAGATTCTCATTTGCCACAAGATATCCTTCCTCTTTTATAGTCTTAGGTCTTCCACAATACCACGGTCCAAAACCATAACATTTCAATACCATGAACCCAAAACTAGGGATCAACACATCTGATGAGACGCCATGGTCCAAAACAATAGGTTCAAATCCTAAGGACTAACTACCATGGACCAAAAGTAAGTTCCCCAACATATACGCACTTTTGTAATGTAAAACCCGTGTGTATATGCATCTTCGTCTAGATTAACCTGTGTATATGTCTTTTTCTTCTTTCTGGGTGCCTGAATTGAGATCTGTCACCAAGTTGAGTTGCCATCAAGGACAACACCAGAGCCATAGCATCAAACCTATGCCATAATGCCAACAGTGGTCTCACTTGATGCTTCATTCACCATATCTCCTTGGTATTCTGAATCCTCCATATGATTCATAAGATCTTCCACAGATCTCCAGTCTTCATCTTCACCCAAAATTTCACCCTATTCTGGTTTACAAATGGACTCTTCCATTTCTAACTCAACCTCTCTGAGTTCTTCCACCAAGCTCTTCACTTGCTTGTACTGTAGTCTTCTCTATAACTTAGACCACTTCACTACCTTTTTCCTCAAGGCCCAACCTTGTCTTTGGCTTTCCTTCAGTATCCTTCTTAATGCATCGAGTTGTTCTTTTAACTCTGCAATCTCCTTGCCACGTTCCTCTTGACTCATCCTCTTACCATTTACCTTGGCATTCTCCTTCTTCACTTTTCTTCTGCTGTGGTCTTCTTCAGAACCTTTATTATCTATGTTATGACTATCAGCAGTCATCTTCTTCTCCATCTTCATGATTTCCTCACTCACTTACTATGAGTTGTATTAAAGCCTCTACAACAACAAGTACTCCCTTCTGCTACATACCTCACCAAGATTTCCTCTATACTTGGTATTTTGGCAAGCACTTGGTTCTCTATTCTCTAGAACCTCTTTTGAGCACTTCTCTCTACTCCTTCTAGGCTTCAACTCATCTACACAATTGTCCTCTTGTACTTAAATCACAAAAAAAATACTAGGTTCTGACCACCTCTTCTTTCACTTAGAAATTCTTACCATATTTCTTCATCCCTTATAAATTCTACCCACATCCTTTGTGGAATTACCTTTGTGAGCTACAACACTACCTCTACAGTAACAAGTCTCCTTCTTTCTACATATGCCTCACTAAGCTTCTTTCCTCTAAGCTCAATCTTTTAGCATTTCTCTGGTTCTTTCCTCTAGAACCAATTGAGCACTCCTTGCTCTAGGTTGCTACAATCTTATCACCTTCCTTTGTTGTCACCTGTGTATCAATGATATTCAAACCAAATATCATTCCCAAGCTTTCAAAAGCTTGCTTCTTAGCTTCCTTTTGAGAACACTCTTATCCTCTCTGTCCAACCTTCAATTGGATTCTTCAGGTTCACTGCCACTGCATGGTTTCACAAGCAGTCTCCATCCACTCTTCACATTTGAGTGAACCTCCACTTTCCTCAAGGAAACAAACATCACTGTGTTTTCCTTATGCTTCTGCAACCTCTTCTTAAGAGTATCACTTATTCTCATCTTATCTCATGTCTTCTACTTATTAGATTCAAATAACTTGTCTCATCTTTCTTTTGCAATCACACTTGTATTTTGCACAATTATGCTTTAATAAAAAACATCTTTAACTAGCTTTGATACCACTTTGGTGTTGGTATTACCTTGCTATACCCACAATATGCATATAAAAATTCATATTCTCATCTGTCCCAGGAATGTTTATGACCGAACTTGTCAAACCTTTATAAATTAAGGTTAAGGCCCCTTCATTTAAACCCTCACTCATGCGGAAAAATTTCCTTAGACTTCCTATAGTCTAACCTTCGTTAATCCTTCTATCGAGACTCTATACTTAGCACTTCACCCTTTATGGTAACCTTGGTTAATCCTTTCACGAAACCTTAAAACTCAATAGAGTATGCCTTCGAAGCTCTTCACTTGCGATATGTGACAACCTTCCCCACCGTTGATTTCAATCACCAGATCAACGACTTTCGCAATATCGCATCAACCCTTCATGTGCTTTTATCACCTCTCGCATGCGATATGCGATCACAACCGAACTTCAAATAAATTAAATATGTGCCTATAACTTCTCAGTTCCTCCTTCTCCACAAATTTTTATTACAATCTTTCTCCACCTTCGTTCTTACCTTCGATCCGACGACTGTAATTCTTCCCAATCAACAAATCAAACTGACGCTTTATAACTATTGATCAAGGTCTACTTGATCCAATGGTCCACAACGATGTCAAGTGGAACACTTACACGAGGTTTAACGCCTTTTCGGACCTGATGGGAATTATAAACCTTTAATCTATAAAATTTCAGGTCCACCCTTACCATTAATGCACAATCAACTTACGACCCGATACCCATTGGATGATGAGGCTTTTAGATCCTACGATCTGTGGCCCTTCAACTAGCACATGGTTTATCCACTCTTCTAATCCCACAGTTGACTATGATGTAAGTATTGACTTTGGTAATCGACGGTCAAGATTTAATATGGAACTTCAACTACGATAAAAGGAATCCATTCTTTCCTACCCCTACAGCTCTTTACTTTGGTTTTTATGTCGCTCCTTTAATAACTTTCTGTCAACGACTTTCTTCAGGGTTCTAGTCCTTCACTCTTCTGCCACAAATCTCTCTTTCACTTAACTCTACTCGTGCCTTTATGATCCTCCACCTTCACTGTACCACTGAAGGCTTTCTTATGTAATGTCCATGTGTACGAAGCCATAACACAAGTTCTATGGTTCTCCCGTCAAACCTCTTGCTGTCTAACAATTCTACCTAGCAATTCTTTTGCTGAAATTATTGTCTCTAAGACAACTCTACCCACAATCGCAATTGTGGAGCTGCCTCAAAAACTTCTACCCAACTGCAGCTGGAAGTTGTTCTGTTACGCTTCTCTGTAATCCTCTGATTCTGCACCTGCAACATAAGTTACACAGAATCACTCTAGCCACACACAGACTAAATTCGATTACACAATACACAATGTACAAACTTTGAATCGAGTTGTTTATATTGATAAATGAGTATTTACGCAAGATTCTCTCTCTCTGGCTTGATTTTCTAATCAATTGCCTTTCTTCTCCTGCCTGTAGGCTTACAATATAACTCTTTGATTCACTAGCTACTCTCTAACTATTACTCTATCTATTGACTAACTAGCTTGTGCTCGCCTTTTAGGATTACCTTTATACAAAAAGGTTTTGTTGAACTAATTCTAGTTCAAATCCTTAATCTGCTGAACTGACTCCTCAATATTCTCTAAGTCCACTTTTAACTCCTACTTATCCCTAAGAGTCCTCTCTAGCTCCTTGAATCATGAGATCAGTAAGAGTTACAATTGAATTCTAACTCTCTCATCATCATTAATCACTCATGTCCTCCTATATTTGAGACCATTCACAAATATGCTCACACTTGTCTAATTAATTCCTACTTTATCCACTCAAAACATTAATAATTACATACATAGGCACCCAAATTCCTTGAAAATACAATACCCCCTATGTCTACTAAAATACAATGTTAGTTTCGAGCTAATGCCTCGCATCACGATCCCCCTTTTTTCATGGTGTGTATAACTCATGCAAAGAATATAACACATAACCAACAACATCAATCCCCATTTCTATAATATTTGTAGGCACCACCCTACAAGGGACACCAATCCCCACTGTATCAAATATTCGTAGGCACTATCCTACTTCACTAAATTCACTTGCTTCTTCAAAATGTCTATTAGTTGCTTCTTCATTCGCCAAGTATTTTTACTACGTCTACTTTCACCGTATCTATTAGTTTCTTCCACCTTCACCAAGTCTACTTGTTGCTTCCTCCTTCATAAAATATACTCCTAAAACTTGTTTCTTTTGGATTATTCCAAAGGACAAGATTTCACAACGTGACAAGTTTTTTACCACAAGTACATAGGGATATTTCCTTAATCCCCTCTATATTTCACAATATATATTATTTCAAAAAGAAAGTTATAAAAAAAATGCCAAGATGACTTGTCTGGAGCATGTTTTAAGAGTATTGAAGAACACTAAATTCCCTAGATCATATCTTCAAAATTTTAGGGTAACAAGGTCTAAAATTTCTAGAATAGGTAGCTTGAGATGTCTTCTCTCTCTCCTTTATATTTTAAAGTCTAAAACATCATATAAAGAACTTTGTAGTCAAAATACCAAGCTAACATGTCTGAATTATATTTTATGAGCATTCAGGAAGCCTAACTTCCTTAGATCATGCTTAGATCTTATGTTCAAAATTATAGAAAAAAATATATAAGTTCTAATATAGGTACGTTGATATCTATTTTCTACCTCCTCTATATTTCATATTCTTTATAGCAAAAAAACCAAGCTAACCTATTTGAAGTATATTTTACAAGCATTTAGGATGTCTAACTTTGTTAGACCATATCTCTAAAATTATAGTGAGCTGAGGTCATAAATTTATTTATAGGTGCATGAATATATTCTATCTTTATGCTAAAAGTTTTGATGTTCTGAAACATCACAAAATAAAAGCTATAATGAATACACAAAGCTCACCAATTTGAATAATATTTTAGGAGCATTCAAGAGAACTAACTTCCTTAGAATATATCTATGAAATTATAGAGAACCAAGGTCTAAAATTTTGACCTGAGGTACATGGAGATCTTTTGTCTAGTGCCTCCAATTTTTGTAAAAAGAAACTTTATCAAAGAAATATTATATTGAAAATTTGAAGATGACTTGTTCAACCCATAAATAACATTTTTGTTTTCACCTTTAGACTCCAAGAATCACCTAAAAAATTATTCCTCAACTCCACTTTTGACCTCAGATATCTTCTTTAAAGGATTTGTGTTCAAATTTACTCATATGCCTTTTATTTATAATGTTTGTATGTTCATTTACGGGGCTGAATTGTAAAAGTTGTTGGGTTGGACTGTAGGCTACTTGTACTTTGGTTGGGTCATATTCATGAAAATTTTCATATCTCCTCATTTCTATGGAATTAAAGGGAGTGCCATATATCATTGGAAAGGAATTGGGATGGTTTCCAACCATATATCCTATGCTTCCAATTGAGATAGGTAATTGGATTAAAAATCCTTTAATAATAGGTGATGAGCCTCATCATTGGGTAACTATATGGACCTTAATTCACCTCCTAGCTTAGTCAAATCAACTCTTCTCACAATTTATTACATGTTTTGATTATATTTTGTTTAATGAGATGAGTCAAAGTGAAATAGTATGCCTAGTGGACTAATGTGCATTGAATGCAGGTTTGTGAGAGAAAATCAGGGAATTTTGGCAAGATTAAAGGCTGAAAATCAAATGGGACAAGGAAGAGAGATTGGAGGTAAATCCTCCTCATTCACTCCTCCCTCATTCGAATATTCCTCCATCAACCACACTAGCTCGGAGTACAAGCAGCCAAGTCATGAAGATCAAAAGGAAGTCGAGCAAGTGACAGTTAAAGAGTCATTTTATCTCGAGTTTGGGAGTCAAGCCTCCCTAGATTTGAGGAAGTCATTGAGGAATTCAATTGTATAAATAAATAGGCGTAGAGCTTCATTAGGATTCAAATTTTTGTGGTAAAAACACTAGTTATTTTTGAGCTCCAGACTTGTGGAAGGCATTGCTATGCAATTTTCTGTTTTGATAATGAGAATGAGTTTTTTCTTGATCCAATACTGAGTTAACTTAGAGGGTTGAATCTCTTGGGTTATGTCCCAACCATAGCAACAAAGTCTCCTCTTCCTGCATCTGTATGCTTAGATTAATTTCATAGATTCATGGTTAAATTATCCTTAGAAGTATTTCATTGCAAGTAGTGTAGATTTGATTAGTTTGTTTATTAGTTTGCTTGCATTTGTGCTTTACTTTAGCAGTAGGCTAGAAGGGATAAAGGAGCATCAAAAAGCTTTTAGTAGGTTTCTTGGCCTCAGTTCTTCCTTCAAGGATCATGATTTGAGGAAAGGGCCCCCAAGCAGCCCCAAAAAGATAGAATTCTACTTTCTCATAGTATTTAGACTTTATTGTGCTTAAGCCAACATTTGATCAGTTTGCAAGAGTGGGATTTAGCTATCATTTCTTCCATATTCATTCTTATAGTAGATCTCATCAATGATTTCATATTATTCTACAAATTTTCCTCATGCATGAAGCATGCAGCTAGCTCATTAAACTTTGTTTTTCTAGCTTCTTTAAATTATTCTTGGTTACATGATTTTTGGGAAAATATAATTGTTTGATGTAGTATAGGTGTTTTAGAAGTAGAGAAAGATCTCATAGAAAGCAACCTCATTCCAACTTCATCCATCCATGATAATTCCTCACTTTCACTAAGACCCTCACCAATTTCATCATTTTTCAAGGAAACTTCTCCAAGCATGTTGAGCAAATCCAACCATCTCCCAACCTTGGTTTTGAGTTTTGAGTGATCCTATGCATTTTCTCACTTCATTCCATCCACCAACCACCTTCCCTAAGCCTTCCATCACTTTCAACACACATCATTTTTCTCTTGACTATATCATGTAGAAATACAGGGAATCCTGTAAGTTTTTAGGACATCCTGTAGGTTTTCCTGTAGTGTCCTAATTCGAGGCTGAATTGAGGGAAAACCTCTAGAAATCCATGCAAGGTCACCTAAAGGTCTCCCAAACCTTATAACCATCCACTAGCTTCCCTAAGCCACCTGCCACATCATCGAAAGAGATTAGATTTCACTTGTTTTTCCATAAAAAGATAAAAAGAAAAAAACAAATTTGTTGTAGCTATTTACATGCACAGTAGTAGAATGTTGATGCTTTGAATTTAAATGCTTAATATAGTTGAATTTAATACATGTTAATCTAGCCTTCTTTCTAAAACATAGTCTCTTATTGGTTAGGTAGGAAATGGTGTGTTTTAGCATTGGATTACATACTTTTTCCTTACCGCAGTAGATAAGCTTTCTCTTAGTGTAGATTTCTCTTTCCCTCATCAGTAATCAAGCTTCTTTTGAATCCATAAAAGTCTGGCTTGAAAAACCTAGTGGTCTTTCTCTAGTTGAACAATGAAAAAAGGCATAACCATCACTTTTACTTGTGTATACAACGCTGTCACCTCCAAGTTTATACGAACCTCGAGTTGATAAAGTAAAGTTGGTAGCCCCAAGAGTTGCAACATTCTTGCTGCAATACTGATGCTCATCACTTTTTGGCATCGTTGCTGGGGAGGTGTCTCAGTAATATGTGATTACTACTTTCTTTATTCCATTTCTTGTTTCTGATATTCTTCTAGTAGTTTCATTTTTGTCAGAGTAATTTAGTTTCTTTCATTTCCATTTTGAATTCTTTGCTTTCCTGTCCATTTTGCAAGTAATATTTCATGAAATTAGTTAGTTTTCATTCAGTCATCTGATTTTCAATTAGTTTGAAAATTCAATTATGCAATCACATTCAAAGTTGAGAAACTCAAAACAAAACAAAAACATTTTTTTCATGCCTAGTAGGAATAGGGATAACTTAGGGAAATTTTCGCCAAATACCCCCGCTACTTCAAAGAGCCAACCTTCCCTCCTCTTTGGTGGCTGTGAATTGGAGGAACCCTTAGGTGAGCAACCTGAAATATTTGAAGAACTTACAGTGGAAGAAGAAGAAGAACCCATTCCTACTAATCCAATGGTTGAAAATAAAAATGACAGAGGGAATAGAGAAAGAGTTGAGGGTGCCTTCCCCATCGAGGAAACTAATGGGGATACTAAGATGAAGAATATAAGCCCCTCTTCCCTTCCTAATTTCCATGGCCTCACCTCTGAAGATATAGACACTTTCTTGTTTGAATTTGCTGCCATATGCCGAACCTATGACTACACTAATGATGAGTAGAAGTTGAAACTCTTTCCATCCACTCTCAAGGATGCAAATTTGTGCTAGTTCATGGGTTTACCTGGGGATAGCATCACAACTTGGGCTCAGATGTAGCAAGCCTTCAACAACAAGTATCAATAATACTGTAGGTCTAAAGACACTAAAGAGGAAAATTTTTGGATGACCTTAGGGCATGATGAATCCCTAGAGGATTATGAAGAAAGATTCCATCTTAGCTACAAAAGGGCCAAGTGCACACTTGACCTTGAGTCACTGAAGCTAGTCCTTCTTAGAGGAGTAAGGGAAGACCTTTTGGATACCCTAAACTTGTTAGTAGGAGGCAAAATCTATCAATTACCCTATGAGGATATTAAGACTATATTTAGAAACCATTCTAGGGTAGCTAGGAAAAAGGGTGGGGTTAGTCAACCTAAGGTCAGTCCATCCTCTTCCAATACATCCATCAAGGGTGAAATTGGAAACATGTTGGAGAATTTCAAGAGTGAGATGTTGCAAACCCTTGCCCTCCAGATGGAAATTATGCACATTAAGAGAAAATAAGAGGAAGTAGAGAGAGCCTTAGCTATTTTCTACCATAGATGCACCAGGAAGCACCCTAGGAATGAATGTCCATTGAATTCTATTGAAATCTGCTTAGGCTGTAAAGAAAACCACTCCATAGACAAGTTCCCTTCTCTCCCCAGACTAAAAGTTGTATATCAAGGAGCTGAAGGGGTAATTGAACAAATCTGCTACATAAACCAAAGGAGACCTCATGGGCTTAGGCCATACAAGAAGGGAATGCAAGGGTCATCCCATGCATATTACAACCCCAACCAGACCACATACATACATTCTTAGGGGCTCCCTACTCATCCTTCCTAGTCTATACCTCCTCCTTGGTCCTTTGCACCTCAGTATCATTCCTAGCTAGCTAGCCAGTCATTTCAACCATATGGTCCACCACAACATCAATGGAATGCAATACCCCAGGGGTGGAGGCCCCCATACAACAATACTCTAGCATTATTGCCTTCACCACCTGCTCAACCACATCTTCTACACCCTGCTCCACCTAAACAACCCCGGATGCCTGCCCAGCCAAATCTGAACCCAAACAATAGACAAACACAACAAGTAACAATAGAGATACATCCTATCCTACTTATGTTGTGGAGATTTAGGAAATCAACCTGAGATCTGGGAGGGTACTCCCAGACAACCAACCTCTACCTCCACCTAGGGAGGTTGAGGAAGAAAGAGAGGAAAGCATGCCTAAAGTAGATCCACCACCCTTTCCTGAGAGATTAACCCAACCACTCCAACATACTTAGAAGATACTGAATTTATGGGAGAATTGGAAAACCTATGTGTCACAATTACACTTCTCCAAGCTGTAAATGATGTGCCTATTTACAACAAGTTGATTGAGGAGAAGTGATGGAAGCATCCAGGGAGGTGAAGAAGAGATGCCCCTACCATTAATGTCATTGGACAACTGTTCGACTTAATGTTGGGACAAGTAATCTGTCCAAAGTATTTGGACCCTCAAAGCCCTTTATTAGATGTGTACATCAATGGAACCATTGTCCCACACACTTTGATTGATCTTGGGACTGCCATTAATGTGATGACCAAGGACACCATGCTCAAGCTCAACCTCTAGGGTTCGTTGTGAAAGACCAAAACAGTCTTGCAACTTGCAGACCACTCCACAATGTCCCCCGAGGGGATTGTGGAGTATGTGGTGGTCTCCATTGACTCTTGGGAATTCCCTGCAGATTTCCTAGTTCTCCAGCCCAAGGCCAAGCTTACTGGTTACCGTCTCATTCTTGGGAGACCCTGGCTAGCCACCACTGATGCCTACATTAGTTGTAGGGTTGCGAATATGACTATCAAGAATGGGCATATGTCCAAGCAATTAGTCCTATATCCTCTTACCCAACCATATTTAGAGCATGACTTACCTTTATGGCTAGAAGAGGAGGATGAAGAAGATGAAGTTTATTCTGCCCAACTCTATACCTTAGAAACAACTATGGGAGGGGGACAACCGGATGAAGATGATTTGATTGAACACATACTCCAAAGTCCAACTCCTAGTACATTGTCCTTAGAAGTAGTAAAGAAAACCCAAAACAACCATCAAATTGATCTATTCTTAGCCAATTCCACCCCTATCCGTGTCAAAACCATATAATTCAGCCCTGAGAGAAATTTGAAAAAGGTTATATTAAGGAATATTAGGTAAAAAAAGGTTATATTAGGTATAATAGTTTATATTATTATTAGTAGATATTAACTTATATAGTATATATGTATTATTAATATAAAATGGTTATTTATTATTTATTTTTATTACTATATATTATTGTTTATATATTATATATTATTATTATACATTATGATATATTAATATTTTATTATTCTTATATACTAACTCTTTTCTCCGTTTATTTATATTAACTATTTCTTCGTTGAATATAGTTATATATATAATTAATATATAATGTAATAATCTGATTTTTAAACTAACCTTAAGTAAATATGGTACTTATTTACCTAATTGATCTTAGTTCCATAAATATAATAATTAATATTAAGTATTAAGATTGTTATTTTTAAGAATTTAAATAAATAAACTATTATTTTATTTTATTTTTTCACCTAATTTAACTTATTTCCACGAATAAAATAGTAAATATTGGGAATAATTATAACAATAAGAATATTAATAATTTATCAGGGTCCTTGGGTCAAAATTAGACGTTAATCGGCTTTAACTGTTGGAATCTCTGCTCGTACCATTTAACGCGCTAGTCTAGATCTGTCTCTTCAACTTGTCCTGACGATGAACCACACTAGTTGGTTCGAAACGCGTCGGCAAAGGTCTTTCTTTATGTGATTTACGCCGAAATTTTTATTATAACTATGATGGATCATAGAAGACTCAATTCTACAACCCATCTCTTTTTTTTCACTAAGAAGAAAAGTTGTGCAACATGTTAAAGGAACACCTAGATGCCTTCGCTTAGAGTTACAAAGAAATGAAGGGAGTGCACCCCTCGGTGTGTACTCACCACATTTATATCAAAGAAGGTTGTAAACGAGTCTGGCAACCCCAAAGGAGGATGAATCTAGCTCTCAAAGATATAGTCAAAGAAGAACTGCAAAATATTCTAGATGCAGGATTCATTTACCCTATCTCTGACAGTGAATGGGTCTCTCCTTTGGTGTTGGTTCTAAAGAAAAATAGTAAGTGAAGGATTTGTGTCAATTACAGAGATTTAAACAACAAAGAAGGACCATTTCCCTCTACCTTTCATTGACTAAGTGCTAGAGGGCTTGACAGGGAAAACTTTTTTCTCTTTCCTTAATGGATTCAGTGGGTACAATCAAATCTAGATCAGCCTGAAAGACCAAGATAAAACCACCTTCACTTGTCCCTGGGGTACTTTCACCTATAGGGTCCTTCCTTTTGGCCTATGTAATGCTCCTGCCACTTTCTAGAGAGTAGTCCTATGTATCTTTTCTGAGTTATTCCATAATGCAGTAGAGATTTATAGGATGATTTTACACCTTATGGATGTGATTTCTAGGAGGCTCTATCCAACTTAGGTAAGTTGCTGAACAAATGAATTGAAATGAACCTGTCCCTTAGTCCTGAAAAATGTGAGTTCTTGATGATTGAAGAGACTATGTTAGGTCATTCAATATCCCAGCAAGGACTGCAGGTGGACCCAAACAAAATAGTTATCATCCAAAGGGTCGCACCTCTGCAAAAGAAGAGAGATGTAAAAATTTTCCTAGGGTTAGCTGGATACTATCGAAGGCTTATAAAAGAATTCAGAAAGTTAGCTTCTCCTTTATTTGGGTTGTTGTCCAAAGACTTTAAGTTTGTATGGTAAAAAAGCTATCAAGATGCCTTGGAAACCCTGAAGGCCACGTTGACCACTACACTGATTCTCCAAGGCCCAAATTGGGCCCTTCCTCTTCACATACATGCTGATGCCTCACACAAAGCCATAGGAGCATCTCTAGGCTAGATAGATGAAAAATTTCCTTATGATATTTACTTTATCAATAAGAATCTATCAAAGGACGATCTGAACTACACAGTGACCGAAAAAGAGCTCCTGGACGTTGTGCATTCATTGAACAAATTTAGGCATTACATTATAGGTTATCAAACATTTGTACGTATTGACCATGCTGCAATCAAATATTTAATGAATAAACCTAACGTGAATGCTCAGATTATTAGATGATTACTTTTATTACAACAATTTGATATAACTATTGTTGATAAGCCTGACAAGGAAAATGTTGTTGCAGATTTTTTTTTCTAGATTAACTTTGCTTGAAGGTGAGGAAGGAATGGTTGATGATTAGTTATCAGATGAACACTCATTGGCCATTTCAGTTCTCTCTCCATGGTTTGCTGACATAACAAACTATTTGGTATCTACACAGTTCCCACCAAATTTGTCCTCCAAAGATAAAAGCAAGACTGTGAGAAAGAGTGCCCCATTCACTTGGATTGGGGGCAACCTCTTCAAACTAGGCCTAGATCAAATTCTGAGAAGATGTGTCAGGGAGGAGGAAGTCTTTGACATCCTTCGGAATTGTCATGATGGACCTTGGAGGTCACTTTACAGAAAAGAGGACAACATTCAAGGTGTTACAAGTTGGTTATTATTGGCCTACTCTTCATTGAGATGTGAAAATATATTCTAGTCAATGTGATAGGTGCAAAAGGATGGGAAATCCTACTCCAAGGGATGAAATGCCTCTGCATCCTCAAGTGAATTTCGAGCCATTTGACAAGTGGGGCATGGATTTCATTGGCTCTATTGACCCTCCTTCCAAGAAAATGTTGTATATCATTTTTTGCACTGAATATCTGACTAAGTGGGCTGAAACCAAGGCAATCAAGGCAACAACAGAGGAGAAGGTGGCTAAGTTCTTAAGGGAGAATTTATTCTACAAGTCTGGCTACCCTAGAGAACTGGTCACTAATCACGGTAGCCAGTTTACCCCAACATGATTGAAGATTTGTTAAGCCAGCACAAGATTAAGCATAGAACCTCCACTCCCTATCATCCACAAGGTAATGGACAAGTGGAGGTGACCAATAAAGTGTTGGAGGGCATTCTAACCAAAGTAGTTATCTGTAGTAGAAAATATTGGGCAGATTGACTAGTTGAGGTCACTGGGGCCTATAATACCACCTGAAAGACCACCACTAAATTCACACCCTATGAGTTGGTCTATGGGAAGAAGGCCTTGTTGTCCATTGAATTTGAGTATAATACATTGAGGATGGAATTCCAACTAGATCTAGATCTCAGCAGAGCATAAAAGGAGAGATTGCTCCAATTGAATTGCTTAGATGAGTTCAGAATGCAAGCCCT
This sequence comes from Pinus taeda, assembly GCA_000404065.3. Classification (NCBI taxonomy): domain Eukaryota; kingdom Viridiplantae; phylum Streptophyta; class Pinopsida; order Pinales; family Pinaceae; genus Pinus; species Pinus taeda. The sequence goes on from APFE031467730.1 coordinate 19,732, forward strand.
CCTACACATAGAGGTAACTCAAATTCAGAGGAACATCTGGCATGATAATAACATCAAGGATAATAAATTTGAATAAGGTGATCGGGATTTGTTATATGATTCCAAATATAAACACTCTAAGGGCAAGTTAAGGACTAGATGGTTAGGGCCTTATGTTACAAAGAGATCTCATGATAATGGTTTAGTGTAGATCAGAACCATAGATGCAAAGGCCATTCCTTCACTTTTTAATGGGCACAAATTGAAAGTTTAGAAAAGGACATTATCAAAGCAAGATTTCATAGATGGTATCAACAAAATAGTGATGGTGGTGGAGCAAGTCTCAGCTCCTACCTCATCAAGTCATTGAGAAAAGAAAAAGGAAAATAAGGAGACTCAGGTGAAAACCTCCGTGAGGTACCTGAGTCCCACTATTGGGTTGAAAACCTCTTGAGCTAGCCCAATGGTGTCAAAAAAGAAGAAGAAGAGAGAAATAAAAAGATCTCTAGGTGAAAACCTCTCCTGAGGCACTCAGGGCAAGAAACTAGGATGAAAACCTCTTAGAGGTAGACTAGTTGTTTTCAAAAAAAAAAAAAAGAGAGAGAAAAGAAAAATATGAAAGTGTTGTTTGTAGGTCATGAGGAGGACAATAAGAGAAACAATGAAGTATCAAAAGGGACCTATTCAGCTCATATTTTTATTTCTCAATTCATTATCCTTCACCATTCCACCATTCCTTTCATTTTTTTTCACTCATTTTACTCAGTTTGCAAAGGGTTCTGTGTTTTCTATAGGATTCCTTGTAAACCTATAGGATCCCTTGAAAACCCACAGGATGATCCTCTAGGAATTACAGTGGCTTGGGAATCCTAGAGGAAGTAACCCTAGGGCAAGGAAATGACCTGCCCATGTAAAAAAAGAAATTCCTAGATTGCCATCTCATTACCATACCACTCCATGGTAAGGAAATGATGTACACATGTAAAAAAATAAATTCCTACATCACCATCTCATTACCATACCACTCTCCACCTTTATCACGCCTACATTCATCATTAAAAAAAAATTACAGTTTCAGGAAAAAACACAGAGAAAAAGATGACACAAAGAGCAGGGGGAACAACACCTAAAGGTTATTTTTCATTATTCACACAACCATAGACCTCCTCTTTGTCCACGTTCATCATCCTCAAGTCCCATCAGTGGAATATGATTAAAAATTTGGAGGGAGAAGTAGCTACAAGACATCCTGTAGGAAACCCTGTAGCAGCCTATCCCACCAAACATAAATCATAGGTTGCAACAAGTTTCAAGCATGGAGATCCAAGGGTAGGAGGAGCTCCTCCAGAATAGTAGCAGCATCATCATCCTCAACACCAGGTACCTGCACATTAAAAAAATCATCAAAGGATAATATATATAAAAAAGGCAGAGAAATCACATGCAGCCAACATATAACAAACACCTCATTTCTTCAACAAACTGCAGTGAGGTATTGTTACCATAGGCAAGTATCTCACTTCACTCTCTCATTTGCATAATGTAATCAAAAGGTGTAAATATTGTGAACGAGTTGGTTTATAAGAGAAAGGTGGCCAGTTAACTTGGCCACCTTCATTTAGTCAATAAGGACAAAATAGTTAGCCCTCACACACATTGCAACTGTCAAGTCAAAGAAAATAAGGATGAGGTCATAAGAAGTTAAGACTATAGATGCCCAAAGTAGGAGTTGATTATGAGGAGAGGGGAATGATTATGTGGTAGTGGGGACCAACGGTCCAAAAGTAGAAATTCGTGCCTCAGCTGCCAGTACACCACCTCACTCAACTCGACCATAAGAGGAAATAAACGTTGATCCCCATGCATACATGCATTCATCTTATCAAGGATCTCTCTAGCAAAGTTGCTCTCAGCCCTCGAGCAACCTACAGGAGAGGGAAACTTCATTTTTTTTCTTGCGTAAGACCTCCTACAGGATCCTACAGGAAATCCTATAGGATCCCATAAGAATCCTACAGGATATAGTCAGGTAGTCTACAGGATTGGCAGTGAGAAATTTCAGAGGAGGAAACACAGGGGTTGGCTACATCAAAGCATCATAAGGAGGTAGGCTCTACATTTCCTCCCATTTTTCCAAGTGAAAGGAACAAAAAAAATCTTCTATTTTGATTGAAATTGATAGTTGTGTAAGGGGATTGTATCCACATAAATTTCAATTCCATTTCCTCCTTCATTAGAATTTTGTATTATACATCTCAGCTCCTCCATTCACTAGACAAAATGACAGGGGGGTTTAATAGAAGGGAGCCCATTAACAATGTGAGCATTCACCAACACTCTCTTGTGCTAGAAATATTCACAAGGCATAAATGGATGGGGTACTTTGAGAAATTGAGGGTGTATGATGATGAAGTAGCCAAAGATTTTTCTCTCCTCATTCCACTGATTAAGAACCATGCCATTGTTGTGGTGAGAGGCCTCTCCATAAAGCTTGTTAGGTTCCTATACCAATAGGAGTCATAATTTCGAATGAATAAGGTTAAGAATTGTAATATTGTACATACCTTAGCTTTCTGCAAGTGTTTTCCATATTTAAAAATTAAAAAATGTAAAGAGGGTATGTCCTAAAATAAAAATCAAAGGACAAAAGAATAAAAGAAGGTCTAAAAATGAAAATATATTAACCCCAGAAATAAAAATATACCATGAAAGTGTGCAAGTCTAAATGCCACTACTATTTACTTTTATGCATAATAATGATTGTGTAGAGCTTATTATTCATGCCACAATCCATGGGAATCAAACTGTTTAATTTTGGTTACTTCATGATTTTAATTTTATGTTTATAGTTAGAAAATAAAATTTGACCAAAAAGTTTAATCTTAGTAGATCATAGATAGGTAGAGAAAGTAAAAGGAGCTCATAAGCTTAATCTGAGCCCTTGCATGATATAAGGTTAGAAACAGATAGTCTATTTTATAAAAGAAAAGATAAGATAAGGATTTGCTAGCCTAAATGCATCCAAAGAAATGAAGAAAACATGTTAGGGTAAGAAATGGGTAAGTAGAATAAAGGTTGTTGAACTACAAAGTTGATTGGATCAAAACACATGCATCATGGTTAGACACATATTTCAACATGTATGATCAGTTATGAAGGAAAAAGTAAAGGTTTACAAGTTAGTGTAATTAACTCCCCCTCATTCACTTTTCTCTTTACTTACTAATTTCCCATCCACAAGTATGTTCTAGTACTTTTAATCCTTCAAGTCAAAAAGGCTCAGATAATTTCTCTGACTTTTGGTGGGACTGCACCCTCAGCTCAATGACTCATGGACATCAAGTTTTAGAATCCCCTTCATAAAATTCATTCACCCTTCATTTCCCTAGTAAAACCCCTTTTCCTAAGGTTAAACACCATTTGCCTAGGAAAAGTGAAAAACATGTAAATCCCATTTCTCCCAAAAAACCCACAAAAACATTTTATCCTAAGTATAAAGCATATGCGCAAATGTTACACTTTACATTATTCTTAGGGAAATACCCACTCTTCCCATCACATTTCATATTCATTATTAATTTTATTATATAATTCCCCAATAAAACCTTTTCCCATATATTAATTAAATCCCTATGTAAATATCCCCAACCCTTCGTTTTAATGAAAACTATACATTTACCCCTTATCCCGACAAAACAAACAAATCCCCTAATTAACCTTAAATAATTCCAATCCACAGTTATTATAGTCCTACTGACCCCCCCTAAACCTCGGTTCATTTCATCCATGATATTTCACCACCTGACCATCGTCTGATCATTTGCACCCAAATCCTACGATGCACAACCATATCAAGCTCACCTGAAGCCCGACCTTTACCCAGAGAATTAAACCCCTCCATTAAGCCTAGCCCGATCATTTTAAACCCGTGATTAAGTCTTAAATAAACCCATACAATTGAGGATTAAAGCTCTGGGCTCCCCTTAAGCCCATGCTTTTACCACCCACGCACCTCCCTCGCCTGACTACCATCAGATCACCGTCCCCCTCATCCAATAGTCCATAGCCATATTGGCTATGCCCAATGGCTGATTGTTACCTGCTCGATAAAGCGATTTTCCCTCGAACCCCAAAGGCTATGTGTCAAGCGTTGGAGTAGATCGCGTGACCCCTCCTAAATACTGCCTTCACCTCATAAGTGATGTGACGACCTCCAATACTTCCCCTCACCAACCTGATAAAGAACTTGCTATTCATAAATATGAATTTCCACGTCAAATTCAAAAAGTTTCCCATTAAAACTTAAAACCATGAAAACCCTCGTTTTCATGCCTCTTGCCCAGTTTCACAGTGAAAACCATTAAACCCTTTGGCACCACCCTGAACCTCGACAACACAATTCGACCTCTGATTACATTCAAAACATGACCATGAATCCTTCCCCGGACATCCCTCTGCTATAAAGCCCTCAATTGCCTTTCCTGTCGACCTATGTTTTGTTAATAATTGTTGAATTTTGGAAGTTATTAGCCGAAGACCAGAGCTTGGATAAACAATTTTGATACTAGTCGCAAAACTTGTTTACTCCAAGACTCAACAGGAAACTTATTCAAAAACCTTCATTCAGAAGAAAAAGACAATTATACAAGGAACAAAGAACAAATCATTCGCAGAGACATTGACTGTTAAAACAGAGGAACCAGAGAGTGTATACAGTTAGAATACAAATAGATAAAACACATAGAAACTTGACCAATATCCACTACCAGATGCTAATACACATAAAAGCTAAATAATTTACTGTTGAAACACACAGTAAACAATTAAAATATACAGTAAAACTAGAAACACAGTAAAGGATAAAGACAGGTCATCAAGGTGAAAGAGTATCAGTGTCAAAGAGTATCAGAGGAAAGCCTAAAGCAAATGAAGCCCCTAGCATAATAGTTCAAACAGCAAAGAGCATAAAAGGCTAAAAACCAAACCATAAAGGCCAGCAGTACCACAATAAATGGGACAACATGAAAGAAGTTCAATTGTTGTCTCTATCTTCTTGCAAGAAGATATTTATATTTCCTAGATTAAATCTCAAGTTAGTTTGAGATATTTTGTAATAAAACTTTAGTATAAATACTTAACAATTCGAAGTATGTTGGGGGGATTCTTAGAGATTTCTATAGACTTCTTGATCAAAATATTGTAAAGCTATTGGATCATTGACTGAGCCAGCAAGCTGGATTGATGAATAAAGGCTAGATATTTCAAAGGATTCATGTGTTAAGCGAAGTGTAGACAAGTATTTTCTCACGTTGTTGTTATCTTTCTTAAAGTTTTTCCACAAGGTATTTCTGAATCTGAATGCTATAACTGGAGTATTATCTCAAAATTTGTTTAATTACACTCTATTTTAACAGCTAGGCAAATACATGTTTTCTACTAATATCTAAGTTAAGGAATTCTTAATTTCTCCTTAGTTTAGGTAGTCTCTTTATAATCTATAGCAAAGGATTCTTAATTGCCCTTTGTTTCCGATTACTCTTTGTTCCTCGTTTAAGTCCTGGTTTGAGAATTCTTAATTGCTCTCTCACCCTAGCTAAAACCATTTCACCCCTCTGGTCCAAAGACCTGCACTTTACTCTACTGGCTTGCCCTTTGAACATTCTCTTTAGTGATTTGATCTAGTTCAGCTTCCCTTATGTTGACTCCATAGCCCAATGATCTGAAGACATCATTCTATCCATCTATTCCAAGGATCCCACCACCAAATCTTCAATACAAATCAAAACCCCCCTGAACATTCAGAAATAGCTTGAAATCCAAATAAACAAAGCTAAATCATACAGAGAGAACCCTCTCTAAACATAGGTTGGCTAGGGCCTATGCTCCAAAAGTCGTTTGTGGTTACCTCAGCGATCTCTTTCTTTAACCTTGGGAAATTACTGAGTGATAACATAGTGGCGACTCCACTGGGGAAGACTAACATTTTCTTCAGAAATATTTTACAAGTTAAGATTTGATATATGATGGTGGAAAATGATCAGACACACAAAGGTTAAAATCATCCACTTGGCGACTCAAAATCAATTTCACAATCAAGACTCCACTGGAGGAATGAACCTGAAGGAACAATATGAAAAGATCAAGGTTTTAACTTGGATTGTTATCCAAGACATTATGTTCTTTCTCATCAATAAAGTTTTTCAATGTATATTGTTTTTAGAGAAGATTTTAGATCATTTCCCTTTGAAAATTGTAGATATAAAGTCCCCTTACACGTTTGAGCATCATTCTTCTAACTCTTATGAAGATCATTTTCCAATTGAGGAGCATCAAACAATAAAGACTAATCATACAATCCCTGTACATATTCATGTACCTTATAAAGTTACTAATAGATATAAGCCACTCATCTTACCTCCTACACTCCATGCTTTCCCTAATAATTATTACAAGTATCTCCCTAGGTTTGATGGAGAGAATGGTATCACTACCCAAAAACATATTCAAGGTTTTGAGAATTATCTGGACTTATTTGAAATTGATGCAGATGATGTTATTATCAGGCTTTTCTCTCTTTATTTGCAAAGCAGAATAAAGAGTTGGTTGAAGAATTTACCTATTGCAAGCATCTCAATTTCCAACATTTTTTCAAAATTTTCCTAGATAGATAGATAATCAAAGTCAATCTTTTTATGATTGTAGAAGAATATAATCAATTAAAAAGATAGCCAAATGAAACAATACAACAATTTTTTGACATATTTAATCAGGTCCACTATTCAATGCCATCAAATATAAGACCTCCTCCTAATTCAACTCTCTTGCATTATCCAAAAGCATTTGATCCAGAGATAGAATTTCAGCTAAGAGAAAGAAACCCCTCAACACTAGAACAGATGCAGAACATTGCAATAGATGTAGAAGTTAATCTGCAAATTAGAAGAGAAAAGTTGAAAGCAGAAGCAGAGGAAAACAATATTGCAAAGGTAAAACTTGACATTTGGGTAAGAAAGATAGAGGAAAGGATACAAAAAACACATATTTCATTAAATTTGGAATTTTTTTATTACAAGGACATCACTAAAATTGAGTATTTTGATTGTTTTGAAATTATAGATCCACTATTTAAATCCAAATTTAATGAAATATGTGTTAAAAGATCACCATGAAAGATAAATATTTTTCTCAAAATCACCATGACACATTTATTTCACAAAAAGAGGAGGTTGATAGCCATGAACAAATTCCTGCTAATTCCAACTACCATAGATCAGAAGATAGATTCAAAGAGCAATATGTCAAGGAGAAATTTGCTGATGTAATGTGTATGTTTGATGACATTACTTCTTTTATTGATTTCCATAAATATGATTAGTATGATGATAATTATGTTCTCCAAATCCAAATTAAATTTACAAAGAAATCAAAAACTAGTTTGGGAAATAAAGGAATTCAGTTTCAGTAGTTTGAAAACAGTGATAATCTTATCCATATTAGCTATGAAAGTGAAGAAGAAAGTGCAAAAAAAATGGAAATAAGTGGAACTTCTTTGCCTCTTTGTTTTGAACCATTTCAGTTTTTAAAGGAAATATGGTATAAAATCTCTAAAGAAAAGGATGAGCATATTGTAGAAATCTATGAAGTTCCATTCAAACCTATATGCAATAAGTTGCAACAATCCTTTCAAGTTGTTTATGATCCAACAACTGATAGGTTAGGTAATGAATGCAATCAAAATTTTTCTCCATTAACCAACTATGAGAGTCAAAATCAAGATGATAAAGGTTTCACCAGACAGACATTTCAATCAGTAGAAATATGATCACAAAGCTTATCTGAAAGTCTGCAGGGTGTTAAAGATAAAAATGACATTTCAGTTTCATGGAATGGAGGCCATCCAGAACGATTGTACAGTTTCTTAAATCAGTTAAACAATAGTGTATATATTTTGGAAGATCCTTTTGTATAGTTTTTAGAGTCCACAAAGGAAATCAATTATTTCCTTATCTTCTCATTAGTTGACAAGGTTACAACTGGCTTTAAAATTCAGTTTTAATCACAAACAAGCCCAAGCAGAAAAATCCACTAATGTATATGATGCTTGAATGGTTGCATTGGTTGTTTCATTTTACCTAACCAGCAGTTGAACAGCTGATTAGAGTAAGTAGGTAGGATTTCAGTTTGAATAAATTCAGTTTTTCAGCATCAAGTTTATGTTAGATCATATTTCAGTTTGCAGAAAAAGGTGTATTTTCAGTTCAAAAGTTTTAGTCACAGAGATTATACAACAAATCATATACATGTTTGGGATTGGCCCAATGTATCATGCTACTAGTCGACGATGTTCTTGAAATCTCACAAGGAGATGCCATCCCCATGTGGAGCCACTGCTAGGTTCCTATACCAATAGGAGTCATAATTTTGAATGACTAAGGTTAAGCCTTGCAATATTGTACATACCTTTGCTTTCTGCAAATGTTTTCCATATTAAAAAATTTAAAAATGTAAAGAGGGTATGTCCTAATAGAAATATGACCAAATAAGAGAAGGTCAAGAAATGAAAATATATGAACCCCAAAAACAAAAATAGACCATGAAAGTGTCCAAGTCTAAATGCCACTACTATTTACTTTTATGCATAATAATGATTGTGTGCAACTTGTTATTCTTGCCACAATCCATGGGAGTCAAACCATTTAATCTTGGTTACTTCATGATTTGAATTTTATGTTTATAGTTAGAAAATAAAATCTAACCAAACAGTTTAATCTTGGCAGATCATAGATAGGTAGAGAAAGAAAAAGAAGCTCATAAGCTTAATCTAAGCCCTTGGATGGTATAAGGTTAGAAATAGATAGTTTGTTTTATAAAAGAAAAGATAAGATAAGGGTTTTCTAGCCTAAATGCACCCAAAGAAATGAAGAAAACATGTTAGGGTAAGAAATGGGTAAGTAGAAGAAAGGTTGTTGAACTACAAAGTTGATTGGATCAAAACACATGCTTAGACACATATTTCAACATGTATGATCAGTTATAAAGGAAAAAGAAAAGTTTTACAAGTTAGTGTAATTAACTCCCCCTCATTCACTTTTCTCTTTACTTACTAATTTCCCATCCACAAGTATGTTCTAGTACTTTTAATCCTTCAAGTCCAAGAGGCTTAGATCATTTCTATGGCTTTTGGTGGGATCAGACCCTCGGCTCAATGATTCATGGACATAAAGTGTTATAATCCTCTTCATAAAATTCATTCCCCCTTCATTTCCCTAGTAAAACCTCTTTTCCTAAGGTTAAACACCATTTGCATAGGAAAAGTGAAAACCCCCATGTAAATCCCATTTCTCTCAAAATACCCATAAAAACATTTTATCCTAAGTATAAAGCGTATGTGCAAATGTTACACTTTACATTATGCTTAAGGGGAATATCCACTCTGCCCATCACATTTCATATTGATTATTAATTTTATTATATAATTCCCCGATAAATTTTTTTCCCATATATTAATTAAATCCCTATGTAAATACCCCCAACCCTTAGTTTTAATGAAAACTATACGTTTACCCCTTATCCCAATAAAACAAACAAATCCCCTCATTAACCTTAAATTATTCCAATATGCTGTGATTAAAGTTCTGCGCCCCCCCTCCAAAACCTCAGTTCATTTTATCCATGTTATTTCACCACCCAAACATTGTTCGATCATCTGTGCCCAAATCCTACGATGCATAGCCATATCGGGCTTACCTATCACCCATCCTTTACCTGGAGAATTAAACCCCTCCATTAAGCCCTGCCCCATCATTTTAAACCCGTGATTAAGTCTTAAATAAATCCATACCACCGAGGATTAAAGCTCTCTCCCCCCCCCCCCAAGCCCATGCTTTTTATCTCCCATGCACCTCCCTCGCCTGACTACCATCAGATCACCATCCTCCTCATCCAACGGTCCACAACCATATCAGTCGTGCTTGATGGCCGATCGTTACCCACTCGATAAAGCGGTTTTCCCCCGAACCCCAAAGGCTACGTGTTAGGCATTGGAGTAGATCGGGTGACCCCTCCAAAATACCGCCTTCGCCTCATAAGTAGTGTGAAGACATCCAATACCACCCCACTGTCAACCTGATAAAGCACCTACTATTCATAAATATGAATTTTCGTGCCAAATTCAAAAAGTTGTTCGTTAAAACTTAAAACCATGAAAACCCTCATTTTCATGCCTTTTTCCCAGTTTCACAGTAAAAACCATTAAACCCTTTGTCGCCACCTTGAACCTCGGCAACACAATTTGACCTCTGATTACATTCAAAACATAGCCACAACTCCTTCCCCAGAAATCCCTGTGCCATAAAGACCCCAATCGCCTTTCCTGCTGACGTGTGTTTTCTTAATAATTGTTGAATTTTGCAGGTAATTAGCTGAAGACCAGAGCTTGGATAAACAATTTTGATACTATTCACAAAACTTGTTTTCTCCAAGACTTGACAAGAAACTTATTCAAAAACCTCCATTCAGAAGAAAAATATAATTATACAAGGAACAGAGAACAAATCATTCGCAGAGACATTGACTGTTAAAATAGAGGAATCAGATAGTGTATACAGTTAGAAGACAAACAAATAAAACACACAGAAACTTGACAAATATCCACTACCAGATGCTTATACACATAAAAGCTAAATAATTTACTGTTGAAACACACAGTAAACAGTTAAAATGTATAGTAAAACTAAAAACACAGTAAAGGATAAAGGCAGGTCATCAAGGTGAAAGAGTATCAGCGTCAAAGAGTATCAGAGGAAAGCTTGAAGTAAATGAAGCCTCTAGCATAATAGTTCAAACAACAAAGAGAATAAAAGGCTAAAAACCAAACCATAAAGGCCAGCAATATCACAATAAATGGGACAACATGAAGGAAGTTCAATAGCTATCTCTATCTTCTTGCAAGAAGCTATCTATATTTCCTAGATTAAATCTCAAGTTAGTTTGAGATATTTTGTAATAAAACTTTAATATAAATAGTTCAAAATTCGAAGTATGTTGGGGGGATTCTTAGAAATTTCTATAGACTTCTTGATCAAAACGTTGTAAAGCTATTGGGTCATTGACTGAGCCAGAAAGCTGGATTGATGAATAAAGACCAAATATTTCAAAGGATTCATGTGTTGAGCGAAGTGTAGACAAGTATTTTCTCATGTTGTTGTTATCTTTCTTAAAGTTTTTCCACAATGTATTTATGAATCTGAATGCTATAACTGGAGTATTATCTTAGAATTTGTTTATTTACACTTTGTTTTAATAGTTAGGCAAATATGTGTCTTCTACTAATATCTAATTTAAGGAATTTTTAATTTCTCCTTAGTTTAGGTAGTCTCTTTATAATCTATAGCAAAGGGTTCGTAATTGCCCTTTGTTTCCGATTACCCTCTGTTCCTCATTTAAGTCCCAATCTGAGAATTCTTAATTGCTTGCTCACCCTAGCTAAAACCATTTCACCCCTCGTGTCCAAAGACCTGCACTTTACTTTGTTAGCTTTCCCTTTGAACATTCCGTTTAGTGAGTTGATCTAGTTCTGCTTCCCTTCTGTTGACTCCATAGCCTAATGGTTTGAAGACATCATTCTATCCATCTATTCCAAGGATCCCACCACCCAATATTCAATACAAATCAAAAACCCCCTAAACATTCAAAACTAGCCTAAAATCCCAACAAACAAAGCTAAATCATATAGAGAGAGCCCTCTCTGAACATAGGTTGGTTAGGGCCTATGCAACAAAAGTGGTTTTTGGTTACCTCGGTGATCTCTTTCTTTAACCTTGGGAAATTACTGAGTGATAACATAGCTCACCCATGAACTCATAAGAAAAAATACCACACTTCCCTTAGGAGTGCCTTGGAGAAAGGAAGACAAGGGAAATAACCAAACTGCAAAGAAGAAATTCTTTTTAGAGGGAGAGGAGGCCATGGAAGACAAGAATGGAGTGAGAAGAGCAAGCCTACCATACCCTGGGAATGAAATAAGCTACCACCTTATAAAATACATATCATGTTAAGGTAGGTATAGTGTGGTATATGGATACCACTTTAGGATTCTTGAAGAATTTAGGTTTGGAGGAGATAAACCTCCTCACCACAGACTCTGCATACCCTACTTCCTTCTTCAATCCCTGATAGATATGAGCATAAAAGTGAAGGAAGGAAACTACCAACAACTAGACCATCATGGGTTAATAAAAGTCATCATATAATATTCCCTCCACAACCTTAGAATTCCTATCACATGGGAAAGTTTTAGAGACATATAGAAAGAGGAGGATATAAAATCCTTCACATATGACAAAAGCCCTACTGCCAGTGAAAGGGATGAAGAGGAAACTGAAATAGATGAGGATCTACAGAGGGATGAAGATGACATAGATGAGGAAGAAGAGGGAGAGAAAGAGAAGGAAAGTGTCGAAGAAATAGAGGAAGATGCTAAGGAGGAAACTGATGAAGAGGGTGAATAAGAGGAGAAAGACAAAGATGAAAAGGGAATGGAAAAGAGGAGGCAGAAGACAAGGAATCACCTAGGGTGTATTTAGAACCGACTAAGAGATAGGCAGCAACCACCCTCACTTACCTTAGCGCCCTTATCAAACGAAATGGAAAAAGACAAGGACAAACCCAATTATACTTTAGAACAAGAAAGAGTACAAGGATAAGGTAGGGAAAACCTCGAACTCCCACCAAGGTTCTCATTGCTATTGGAGACTCACCTAAACAACAAGAAAATATGGCTCCTCGTATTAAAACTCAAGGAGAATGATCCTCAGCACAAACCTCCCCTAAGTCCCCTATCACTTATGAGAGAAGGCCCGTGACTAGATCTACCTCATCCAAGGGAAACAAAATCCTATAGGATACACAATAGGACCTACAGGAAGCAAAGGCAATCCTAAAGGAAACTCTGCTAAACCTACAGCAAACTCTCCTAAACCTACAGGACACTCAAAAATTGGATAAGAAAGGGAGTATGCAGAAAGAAAAAAAGAAGGAAGTCCTAGAGCTAAGGGAACCTAGTCCCCAACCTAACCTTGACTCCTACTATAGATTTATTGAAGGGGGTAGGGTCATTCCACAAAAAAATTCCATCCCATTATTCTTTGAGCTTGAGAAAGAAAGAGCTAGAACACATAGATGGATGTAGATTTCCAAGTCCAAGGGAGTGGGGGACATAGGTCAAATGGAGGAGAAGCTCAAAGATATGGCA
>APFE031467731.1:2581-24586 GCA_000404065.3 Pinus taeda
CGTCGTTGCTGGGAAGTGTCAGAGTATTGGTGATTGTTGCTTTCTATCTTATTTTCCACTACAACCTTCTGCTAAGTAGTTTATTTCATTTCCATTCTGCAATTTCATTTCCGCAAAAGTAGAGTAGACATTTCCTTCTTTCATAGATTAGCATTTCAATTCTGCAATTTCATTCTGCAAGCGTAGATTAGAATTTCAATTCTACAAGCATAGATTAGCACTTCCATTCCACAAGCGTAACTTAGCATTTCATTCCTGCAATTTCATTTGAGAAAAATAGATTAGTCCTTTCCTGCTTTCATTTCAATTCCGCATTTTCATTTGACCAAGGTAGTTAGTTGCAGTTCAAGCTATTTCAGTTTTGCAGGTACAAGCAGAAAAAAGCAAAAATCAACCAAAAATATTTTCTTTCATGCCTTGTAGGAGTAGAGATAAGTTAGAAAAATTATTGCACAACACCCCCACTGCTTCACACAGCCAACCTTCTCTCTTCTTCGATGGTTGTGATTAAAGAACCCCTAGGTGGATAGCAAGACATACCTCTAGGGGAGAAGAAGAAGAAAACATTCCTCTAGAGAAAATGGCTGCAAATAGAAATATTGGGAGCAGTACCTTGTCCCAAAATGAATTTGCAAATCAGATGGAAGATTTCAAGAATGATATGAGACAGTTTCTTGCCATGCAACTGGACTTGCAGATCCAAGGTAAGCAAGAGGAAGCTAATAGGGCTTTAGCCATCTTTTGTCCCAGGTGCACTAGAAAGCATCCTAGGAACAAATGTCCATTGTACTCCATAGAAGTGTGTTTTGTCTGTGAAGAATACCATCCTACAGATCAGTGCCCTTCCTTGCCTGGAACCAAATATGCATATCAAAGGGCCAAAGAAGTCACTGAACCACTCTATTTCATGCACCAAAGGAGGTCGCATGGACCCATACCTTACCAGCATGAATTGCAAGGGACATCTGAGACCTATTATGACCCCTATCAAGCCACTTTCATGCCTTCTTGGGGTCCCCCTGCTCATCCTTCCTAGTTCAACCTCCTCCTTGTTCCTTCATAGATCCATATTATGCCCAACCATCTACTCATTCGTTTCACTCTTATGCTCAGCCACAGCCTCAGTGGAATGCACCTCATGAGGGGTGGAGGCCCCAGTACAACACTCCTCTCACTCATTTTCCTCCACCGCCTGCTCAACCGCAACCATCACCTCCTACTCCACTAAGGCAACCCCAAATGCCTGCCCAACCACAACCCCATCCACATCCATCTCAAATATAAACCCCCACTCAACTACCCATACCACCATTTCCAAACCCGCACATTGGAGTAGCTCAACCCAAATGCAAAGCTAAGGCACAATATGTCCAAATGATTCCTCTTGAGCTCAATGATCTTCAGCATAGCTTAGGAAGAGTATTGCCAGAAAGAGATTATATTGACAACATTGAAGGACCAAAGGCAAAAGAAGATTCAAAAGAAAAGATCAAAGAACCATGGGCTGCACTTGATGAAGAGAAGAGATTAGAATCAGAGATTGAGAAAGTTCCCTCATGGTTACCATCAAATCCTCCATGTATTCAAGAGAAAGATCAGCAAAAAGAGGAAGATGAGAAATTCATGGTAGAAGGTGACATGGAACCATGATCCAGATCAGAAAAAGGACCAAGGATATCAGAGCTACATTGAGATGTGGTTTCAGATAGTCACTAAGTTGCAGCAGGTACTCTCTTCCTCAGCTATGTTTGATCCCTTCAAAGTCAAATCATTTGTTCTTTGAAATCCGGATAGTTGTCAAAGCATGCATTTCGAGCCTCCACATCATTTTGTCTCTAATCTCGATGTGCACATGGCTCCTTTGGAAGTATTCTTATACTTGAAAAAGGTTTTGTTTTTCAAATAGGGTAGGGTAGAAAAAAGAAAAAAATGAAAAAAATGGAAATAAGAGGAAAAATTTAAGGTGAAAACCTCCTCGGAGGCGCCTTGGATTGGCTCATTGATTGAAAACCTCCATGAGGCAGTCAATGGGTTGGAAAAAAAAAAGAGAAAAGAAAAAAGAATAAGATCCTTGGGTGAAAACCTCCCTTGGAGGCGCCTAGGGCAAGCAATTAAGGTGAAAACCTCCATGAGGCGCCCTAGTTGTTTTCAAAAAAAAAAAGAGAAAAAGAAAAAGAAAAATAAACCTAATTTCCATTGACTAATTGCAAGTGCAAGAGGGACATTGCAGGTTAGGAGGATCACTCAAAACAAAGACAGAGGAAGTTCAGGGCTTTCTACAGGAAGCTACAGGCATTTCTACAGGAAGTTCTGTATTTCTACAGGAAACATCCTGTAGAACCTTCAGGCAAGCCAAATTCGATTTTGGAAGGGAATCTAAAGCTTGGAATCTATTGGTTAGGCCTGCAGGCATCCATGTTTCCATTCCTCACCCTTTTCCATCATTTTTTCCACCTCAGTGTGCTTCTTTTATGAAAACTATGTTTTCTACAGGAAGTTCTGTGTCTTCTACAAGAAGCTTACAAAAAAGCCAAGTTGATCTCCGAAGAGGACCCAAAGGCTAGGAATATGTCCATGAGGCCTGCACACATCCATGTTTCCATCCCTCACCTTTCTCCACCATTTTTTCCACCTCATTGTGCTTCTTTTATGAAAACTGTGTTTTCTACAGGAAGTTCCTGTAGAAATTTCAAGAAGCTAAAAATGGATTGCAAAAAGGTAGTTTGGCGAACATGATAGCTTCCTCAAGGGTTCAGAAGTCCTCCTACAATCTTCAGACTCCTCCTCCATCATCTCCATGCCTGCATCACAGCCCAAGCTCAGTTTTTCTTACCATGCAACAAAACTGCAGAATGCCTTGAAGCAAAAATACCTAGAACAGGATTTGTTTTTGCCCTAACTTGAAAACCATGATTCCATTTGAAAAACCGTTTTACGGGGAATCATACAGGGGTGATGGCAACATGCCTGAGCAGTTTCAGTCAATTCCAGTGCATGGTTTCCAAAGAATCAACCTCCATCACCATCAGCCATTTTTGCATTTTCTCCATATCTGTGCATCCGTTCAAAACCTGCTTCATGGGGAGATGCATATCGGTGATAGTAACCTACCCAAGCAGTTTCAGCCAATTCCGATGCACGGTTTCCAAGAAATTGATCTCTGAAATCTTCAGCCATTTTCCATTTTTCTCAAAATATGTGCATCCATTGATCGCAATTTTGCTATGGGAGGTGTATCATGATGATAGGAACATGCTCAACAAGTTTCAGATCGATCCGATCTATCGTTTGGGAGCAATGGCGAAAACATGTTTCGGTCCTGTGAAAATTCAGCAGCAGCAGCTTGAGGGTGCAGATCTAAACGTGGAAATGAACTCTTGCAGCTTAGATCTAGCTAGAGGATACCTGCACAAGAAAAATAACCACACATCAGACAGCAAAGAGATTATAGCACAAAGGAGCCATCATGCAACCACCAAAACAGATGCATGCAGCAACAAAAAGCACCTCATAACAACCATTTGACTTCAGGTACGTGACTAAAACTTGTTCCTCTATTGCATGAATCTAATCTAAGCACTCCATGAACGAATGAGATGTGGGGATTCAGCCAGGAAGCTAGCCATATTCGATTGCACTCATCCAGGAAAAAATCACGCAGCATGCGTGTATAGTCATTCACGTGGAAGTTGAAACATAGGCAATGGTAGACGTGTTGAACTCCAGCGCACAGGGCATCAATTGATTAACAAATAGAAGAAGACATGCAGTTCATAACATCACTGCAGTTCGAAAAAAGCCAACGCAGATGTTTTTTCCACCTCACCACAAATCACGCAGCAATTAAAGACGGCTCAGTTGAAACTCACGAACTACTGTTCATTTGCACTTGACTAAAGTATGCATCCTCTGCTTCCACAAAATGATGAACTAGTCGTCCTCCACTGGTTTCTACCTATTTTCGAAATTATCCCGCATATCAGGCTTGCTCAGAGGCGCAGGTGCGCTCTACAGGCATTTCTACAGGAAGTCTTCTACAAGAAACATAGAAAACAACCATGCAGAAAGAAAACCTAGGATTTTTGACGAATTTCAAGCTCCAAACGAGGTAGGATCGGGGAACTTCGTTGTGCATGATTTGTTGGTGCAAAATGGTGAATTGAACATGGAATTAAATTTAAAAAATGACAGGAAAAGTCTGCCTGCACATTGAAAAAAGTTGAAAAGTCTGCTTGCCTATTTCCTGAGTTCTACAAATTCTTTTTTCCCTCTGCATTTGAAGTCTGGCTTCTTCTTTCTCACCTTCTTCTGAAAAGAGAGATGCAACCATAGGAACTAAGCTTGTGCGTAAAGAATGTGATTTTTATGTGGATGGGGATAAACATTAGGCTCTGCACTCTGTCTATAAGAGCCTAATTCCCTTTCGACAGTCAAGTTTTGGGCAGCAACAGCATTGTAACCAGGGAATTGATAGAAAGTGACCTATAAACACCTAAGGGGTACTGTCTTCAACGTTCTGGGGAGGAAACCATACACAAAATTCCCTTTATGATCAGAGCACAAGCCAAAACAGAGCATTTTTCACCATGCCAGGGGGATTCATAATTCAGCATTATCCATGGTTATCATGTGAACTTCCACTTCATCCAGCAGTGAAGACAAGGAACACATTAAGGCAAAAGAGAAAGCCAAGGGTAAGGAAACCTAGGAAAGACCACCACAGAAAGAGTAAGAAGAGAAACAAGAGAAAGGCCAAGCTACCAAGCCCAAAACTGTGGGTGGAATAAAGGCACAGATGCCAAGGGAGAAACGGTTGCAAACCCGGGCAGAGAAGATTGAAAGGATGCAAAAAACACCCAAGGAAACCATAGCACAATTCAAAGAGAAGGCACCCCCAGCCAAGCAAGCCAAATCAGGGAAAACTGGTTCTACAGGAAGCCAGCAGACTATTTCTACAGGAAGCTAGAAAACTGCTTCTACAGGAAGCCAGAAAACGACCACTATAGGACTTTCTACAGGAAGTCTGGGGAAAGGGCAGCAGAAGGAGAAATTGGCTGAGATCTTAGCTAGGGAGGCAACAGCTGTGCTGGCCACCCTAAGCACATCGCCCAAGCAGAAGGAGAAGCGAAAGAGGGAGCTTCCACTATATTTTAAGGCAAGAAGGAGCATGCAGATAAGAACTGGCAGACCCCAACCACAATCAAAGGAGCCAATTGTCATTAAGAACACAACAACGAAACAAAAGAAGGAGTCTTCTTCAAAGAGATCAATCATCTATGAATGAGGAAGCCAAAAGCCTTCACCTAGAGAGAGACAATTAAGATGATGGACTCAAAGATAGTTCTACAGGAAGCTGAGACAATTCTACAGGAAGCTGAGAATTCTCTACAGGAAACTCAGGCTAAGCTAAGAGAGACCAAGAAATTGGAGGAAAAGGTGGCCAAACAATCATAGGAAGAACGAAATACAAGGAAACATCTGATGAACAGCAGAGAGAGGACAAAGCTGTAGGCTAAGGCTGAGGCTTTAACAAAAACTGCTACCAGAAAAGGAGCACAGGCAGTGGAAAGAAGCAAAGAGAAAAGCATGGCTTCATGATCGAGAAGAGGACATCACTTCAGGAGCTTGGCATGATAGGGAGGCCACCAAGGCCATCAAAGAGGAGGAGATAGATTAGTTGCTCAGAGGATGAACAACACTTTCAGTAGGGGGTGATGATGAGCCCCAAAATGGATAATTTATATGGGCTCATTCAACCTCCTAATTCAACTTAATCCGCCATTCTCATTATTTATGAATGTTTTTTTATTATTTTTATGCTATTAGAGTTGAATTGGGTTAGTCATTATGCCAACAAGTTCTAATGTGTGCTTTGTGTAGTCTTTTTGGTCAATTTGGAGACAAAATCAAAGGTTTAAATGAGCACTTGCAACCAAATTCGTGGAGAGGATTTTAGAAGGTGTCCCCTTCATTTATGGGCCCTTACCTTGAATTCTCCACCATCAGCTCGGAGTTCAAGGGCCACCAAATCAATTATCACAAGGGCAGCCGAGCAAGTGCTAGTAAAAGTGTTGTTAACTACAAGTTTTGGCAGCGGAGTTCCTAAAGTTTAGGGGGGATGTTGGGGTCCTCAATTTGTATAAATAAGAGGGATTAGGGCCTCATTTTGGTTAGCCAGTAGTTAGTCACTTTGTAGGCAGAACTTAGCTAGTTTGTAGTTCGATTTTAGTCATTTTTTAGGCAGTAGTTTAGCTCTGCATTTCAGCACATTTTCAAGTTTTCCTTGTGGACAGTTTTTGGAATGTAACTATTCTTTTGAGCAATAAAGATGAATCTAGCTTTGCACCAGCTCTAATCTCTCTTATGAGGCTGTAGCTCTTGGGGTGGGCCCATCTGTGCCCAATGCCTCCTTTGTTTACTTTCATGTGTTTTTGTTGCATTCTTAGAATAAAATCTGCTATTTAGATTTAAATTTTGCTTTGTTATTTAGATTTCTTTTGATGATTAAAAAGGATTCTTATGTTCAGATTGAGTTGATAGGTTATTAACATGGAAGAGATTCACAAAAAGGCCATCAAGCACCTCGGATTTCACTTCTCCCTTAGTGGGATCAGGAGCTGGGATCAAGGTGACCTTGCTGCCAACAAAAACACAATCTTTGCTTCGCCATGCAATCATTAGTGTTCAGTTTTTATTTGCAGAAGTTGGTTACATGTTCAGAGTCTTGATTGCTTAGTTTTCATAGCATTTCACATTATTTCATTTCGAATAAACTTCTGTTCATTTCCTTTTGCTGTTAGGTCAAATTAGAGTGAAGTAACTAGGTCATAGGTTTTATAAGTGTTTGTTTGTTCAATTTGAAAAACCACTTGCAGAGTACCTGTTATCCTTCCTTACGTGACCATACTCTATCCAACCTACCTGCTTCACCCTTCACTTAGAACCCTTACCTTACATTTTCCTCATTTGCTTACTTTGCCATGATTTTCATCTTCTTGTGCAACATCGTTTCATCCCTCCTTGAACAAATCTCACCATCTGCGCCACTCCTCGACTCCATCCTCCAAGTCTTGAACTCCCCTACACCCCTATTTCACCCCCATACTCGTTCCTCCACCTTTTTCCCTCCATCCATTCTCCAAAATCCTCTTTTCGGAACATCATGTATAAAATTACAGAACATCCTGTAGAAATTCCAGAACATCCTGTAGAACCCCTGCAGACTTCCTGTAGAAGCTCACGAAAGTGATTTCTTGAGATCCAATCACTGTGAAATTCTCAGGAAGGGTGCTAGGGACCCCTTAGGACCTCTTCTAACCTTCCCAACCTCCTGCAAGCATTTTCTCCCACCGATCGACCTCTGCACATTCAAAAACAGTGAACGAACAAGCATCGTAAATATGACAACTTAATCAAAAATACAAAAAGATGTTTTCTTCAAATAGAAGTAGTTTAGACACATGAATTTTACCTTCCTAGAAGTAATGGTATCTCTTTCAGTAGCTTTCATCCTCGTTTTCGCATCAGTAGGGCTAGCTGGTAAAATTAGGGTTTGCTAGGGTTTGCATTTCCTTTCCGCTTTTCGCTTCTTTCTGCAAGTAGATTAGCCTCCTTTGAGTTAGCTATCATCCATCAATTAAAAAGCTTCTTCTAAGAGCTCACAGAAGTTGGCTTAAGCTCCTAGCAGACTTGTGTCAGCTGACCAAGTCACAGCTACGGCAAGAGCTAGTACTTGTGCATACAGCACCGTCGCTTCCAAGTTTGTTACGAACTACCGGGTTGATAAAATTAAAGAAGGGAGTCCCGGGAGTTGCAACATTATTGCTACAATATTGGGGCCCACCAGCCATCTACCTCACCTAATCTATCATAAGTAGGTAGATCCCTTTTTTCTGTGGAAACACGGTGCAGCAATCTTATCATCATATTACATTTCAGTGTGGTCACCTCATGTAACCTGTTCTGCCATCGCTCTCTTTCTTCATCTGAATCTAAAGTACAGGAGCTATCGTGCTCCCATGAAATTCATCCATCTACAGTGGGATTTACCCAGTATTGTTCTTGTGCATTTATTTTTTATATGCAGCCTAAGTCGTCGTCGCTTTCATAGTCACGCACTCGCTCAGTGTAGCGTGATCCCTCGGCAAGGTCCAAAGGTATCACTATGCACAGAGACTTCTTTTCAAAAATCATGTTGTGCTTCTTTAGGTTGATCACCCCATTCATTTCAGTGGCCCACTCAATTCCTAAGAGTGCAAGGTAGGGATTTTTTCATCAACAATCTATATTACATCAAAATCGGCTAGCACGCTCGCTCCTTCAATGTCCACTGTGATTCCTTGTAGCCATCACAGGGCTATTATCTTTTTTTGGTTCATCATGTGCAGCTGAATAGGAGACCATTGCAGTGTCAGTCTCCCCATGCGTTCTCATGTCTACTTTGGAAAAAAATTCACATCCGATCTTAAGTCCAAAATTACTTGGTCCATTTCATATTCTCTAATCTACACAGTTAACCTCATTTCTCTTCCTACTGTTGTCTTATGTTTTCCAATCTTTTGGACCACGCGTGGTTCTCCCTGCATGGTCGCAGCGCATCTTTTAATGAGCTCTTGCAAGCTCTTTATAGCCTTATTGTTGTGCAACAGCTTCATGCACGTTTCCAGGAATAGCATGATCATTGATGGGTCCATCTCTGGCTCCGATCTATCCTTGCTTCCTCAAACGGAGGCATCAACGAAGCTCTTCTTAGCTTCCATAAAATTTTCTCGAGCGCACTCCAAATCAAACTCCGCTTCCTTCACTGAAGCTTTGCGAACCCAAGTATCATGTGCAGGTTGTTTGCCTTTATCATCGCTTGTCATAATCCCACTTCAGAGCACAATATTCACTTTTGGATCATCCTCACATGGCTTAGAAATAATCATTTTTAGGTTCTGAGTCTGGGGAGGAAGTAGTGCTCCGTTGTCGCATATCCTAGCTATCAACGTAGGAAAATCCTCTGTCTCGTGATCAAACAACGTATAGTACATATATGATGAATGAGTCAGATTCATATAATTGTGGGTATAATGCCCTGGCCCTCCAAAATTGTAGCATATCAACTGTCCGCAAACTCTTCTAGGTCCTCCTCCACCTCAACCTCATCCACGCCCCTAAAATCCGATGCATGCCATCCCTACACCCTGGACTAGGGGCCGTGTTTCGGCCTGAACCCTATAGGTGGGAGTTCTATCCATCATTAGCTCATAACTTCTACATGTCTGCTCATCATGTCCCATCAATCTATAGAAATTACAGAACAACTGTTGCGATGCCTGCGTGTACTTCTACAATAGCTGGCAGTTGTATGTAGCATGCTTTCCTCCTATTTGACAAATCGTACACCACAAAGCAGGCACTACGCTCGATCCTACGTTCACTTCCAGTCTTACTAGCATCAGCCCTCCTCCCACGAGGAAATTTGCAAACAATGGGCAATGATCCTTATCATGACCCTGCTTCATAAATTTTATGCACCACAACTCCTCGCCACTTCTGGTCGAGCTGTCTTGTCCTGTTTCAGGCTCTGTATTTATGGGCACAAGTTTTTCAACTACCCGTGGATTTGCTGAACTCCTAAGTTAGGATATTGCATTGTGGTCTCATGTAGCCTCATTGCAGTTTCTAAATCTTCATCCTAAGTTGACAATCTTTGTTGTGTCAGCACTTTCCTTAAATGCGGCAATAGCGATGCTACAAATCATTCGTGGTATTGTCCATCTGTCAGAGTCATGTTAGCTTCATGAATTATGCACTTCAATCTCTAATCCAACTCCCAAGGAGTCTCACCTGGTAGCATCATAATTTCCTTGAACCCAACGATTGCCTGTGCTTCTGACTTTAGCCTGCTAAACTCCCTAGTTAGCACAGCTTAGATAGTTGTGATTCCCACATTCAAATGGTCACTTGAGTGCTTAATGTACTATGTCAGTGTACGATCCTACAAAGAAATAACCAATGTAATTTTCTTGATATTATCATCTGTAATTCCCTGTGCTTCCCAGATAGCTTTTACTACGAACCAAAACTGGTCTAGATCTTCATTTCCCACTCCCTTGAACACAAGAAATTTTATTGAGCTTGCCATATTAAAACGTGGCGGTGGTGGAGGTGGTACGGGCGAAGATGGAGGTGAGGTTGGTGAAATGGGTAGTGGAGTGGTTGGGGGTGGTATGCGTGGAATCCTCTACCTTATAAATTGGATCACACTTCGCGGAGAGACCTTCACGAGCTCTTCCTCATTCTCTTGTAGAGGTGAGATCAAGTGGTTAGTCTCTTGTCCCGCACTTCCTTTGTTTCTATAAATTCTCCAACTTCGCATAGCTCTGAACATCAATGTAACTGCATAATCCACTTTTCAAACAATAGCATCTTAATCCACGTGTTCAGAGACTTAACATACTCACCTCGCGGTCCTTTGAGAAAGCGTCGCTCTGCTTCGTTGTAGCTGACTAAGGTGACTACCGTGAACTCATTAATGAATCCTCCTATAATTCAATCAAGCCAGTGATCAACAACACGCACGATATTATTTTATTATGCTTCCAATCTACACACCAATTCAAGGGTCCACACAATAGGACTGTCGAGCTTGTACCTTCCTTGGCTATCTGCTAGCTTCGCGATCCACTCGTACAACTCTATAGGGAAAGATGTGAAGAAAATTTTGTGGATCTCTATGTATAGGTAGAAGTCTAACCATTTTTCCTTTGATAGTCATGGATTCTTGTTTTCCTATGCTATGAATTTGTGAATTCTTTTGTCTAACTAGCCTTCAATTTCCTTTTTAGTTGGATTCCAGTGATGTGACATCAGACATATCTATGCAAATTTCAGTCCTGGAAATGGAACCATTTGTTGGTTTGAGGGGGGCTGACCTAGGTTCGAAGTTAATTAGCCAAAAAAATCCCTATACTATTGGCCCTTTTGGCAACAGCCAGTGGGGTACAGAGTGAGGTCTCACCCAAAGCAGTATGGGGGGATGCTGGAACCAAGTTTTCGCACCCTAGAGATGTCTGAGGTGTTGCTTTAGTTCAACTATGGATTGGCTTCGTGCAGGTTTCTTTGCACACTTCCCTAACCTGCGATACTTTTGCAATCTATTAAAATCACCTTCACATAGCCCTAACCAGGGACTATGGTGCCTTCGCACTACTAGAGCAGCAATTTGCACTAATTCCCCAAGATACAACGCAAATCTTACTTATCTTATTATCAGTGTTAGTTAGCTTCACGTAAACAGATACTTATATTATATTTACTTACTCAACACATTCATGTAAATTTGCACAATAATTAAACAATAAACTTGCAATTCATATCCAATATACTCTAATGCCTAAACAGGAAAAGATACACAAAATGATAAGAACCTTCTCTTTTATTACTTCTTTAATCAATTACAGACTTGACTCACCTTCCGCACTCAGTTGCGGACTACTAGGCCTCTGTGCACTCAACTATAGAGCCTTCTCCTACTCTATGACCCAAAAAGACTCAACTCTACACTTCAACTTAGACTTAATTCATCTTAGGTTCATCTACTGATTCCCTCCCTTACAATTTAGAGCCTCACTCTATTTATACAATTCCATGGTCCACGGACCATGGGTAGATCTCTTAAGCCGACATTGCATAACAAAATTGAGGGCGGATAACCCTTTGACTCATTTACAATCTTCGCGCTCCGCGCCCACAAATCGTGGAGTCTTTACATTAGACTTAGTCAAAACTTGAGCTTTAATCCCCAAAACTTGCCTTGGGGGATCCCACACCCAACAGAGGGATGGGTGGATGCATAGGATATTTCCCCCTAGAAGGAGTTCCTTGTTCTTCCCATACTTTGTGCAGTTGAGGATGAAGAGGACACTCATGAGTGTAATGGCCATAAGTCCTGCAATGAGCTAGGTTACAAGATTATATTGATCACCCTTATTGGCATTAGGTTGTTTACCTTGCTTGCCTTGATTACCCTAAGATGGTTGATTTTGGTTACCTTTCCCCTTGTTCCTTTTCTTGGGGTTGGGATGAATGGTAGCACTCTGTTGAGCATATTCTTGACTCTGTGGAGATAGTTATTGCTACAACAAAGATGGTTGAGGCATAGGAGGTTGAGGTCTTGGTGCCATTGCAGCTGAAGCACTAGGAGGTTGAGGTGTTGGTGCCATTACGGCTGAAGCACTAGGAGGTGCATATGGATAATAGGGGTTCGAGATAAAATTTTGGTAACTAGGTTGAGTAATAGTTGACTTTGGCATTGGTTGACGTGAATGGGAAAATGTGTATGACATGCACGTACCTTGGTAAGAGTTGACACACGAAGGATCAAGAGCAGGATAAGAGTAGGTGGAACTGGTCCCCCCCTAGGGTTGACCATAACTCACAGGAGATTGACAATATGATGAAGGGTGAGGGTAAGAGAGGGATACAAACATACCATCAATGACATGAGATGCCCCCAAAGTAGAAGCAACACCAGGTTTAAGGAGATCGGGGAGGATAGTATAAACAAAACATGGTTAGGTGTATATCAAATCATATTTCAAAGCTATCTAGAGGGCTTATTATTTAGTTTGAGGGAAATGTGAGGCAACATATTTACCTATGGGGACCAAGAGAGTTCTCATAAACCAGTTCATGTAGGCATGGTCCTTGAATTCAGGAGCTTTACATAGGTTCCTCCTTCTGCGCCATTCTTGTACATGGTTAGAAAGGCAAGAGGCAGAATTTTATGAAAGGAAGTCAAAAGTTTGGTATCAATGTCATATTGAAGAGGTAATTGGAAATATGATAGGAAAGCATTGGAAAGAGTCACAAAGGTGGAATGGGAGGCATGTGGTTGGTCGACATACCACTTGGCAGTAGCCCCAATTAGAATACGTTGGAAAAAGTGAAGACCAATGGAATCCTCTTGTGATGGAGTTACATGAGCACCACTATTGGGTTGTGCAATAGGTATAAATTTACCCTTGATTACATTATCTTTTTCCTCCTTTTTATGCATTTGTGCCATGATGTAATAAGGTTTTGATATAATTTTGATAGAAAGTGAATGAAACCACTTTTGATACGATTTGGCTGTCAAAACTAACTATCCTTGCTCTTTATGCAGAGATTAGCGAATGGGACAATTGTTGTTCAAACTATTGAACAACAAAGGCTAAACGAGGAGAAAAGAGTGTGTCTTGTGCAGTCAAGTTGAGAAGAGAATTGGAAGGATCAATGCAGGATGGAAGATTTCTCTGATAATATTATTTAGTTGTGAATTCCTCAAGATCAGGAATCGCAATTATATCTTTTCCTCTTTGACTATAATAGGGGAAAAAAAAATAGAATAGAACAACTTTCTCCTTTTTACTTCATCTGTAGTTTTAATAGACAGAGTGTTATTCTGAAGGACACATCATTACTATAATGACATTCGGAGTTAATGAGTAATATATAATTCGTGTTTCTGTTTGCTCACGATATTCTAAGTAACAAATCAGTAATCACTAGCAGATTGGGCCCAGTCACTGGTGGATTTCATTATTTCTCCTTGTGTTATATTTTACCTTTTTACTACAAGTCTAATTACTTTGTTTTATAGTTTTATGATTGATCTACTTGATATATAATCATTGGTGTTGAGTTTGTGCATTCCGCACATTATTTCTTATTATTGTTTATTGGTTTCATTTATTTATGTCATAGATTGATTCAATTATTAGATAAGAATTATTTCTGGCTAATTGAAAGCCAGAGTATTATTGGTTAGATCAGGTGTATTACTGTTATGCAAAAGTTTCTATTCAGCTGAAGGAGCTCTGTTACTGCTACAATGCACTCGGTTGATGTGCTTATGGCTTGTAATTGCAATTAGAGATTTTTTTATTAAGATTGAGTTTTGGTGGTTGAATCAGTTAATTTCTTTGAAGTTACAAGTTTGGTATTTTATGTTTTGATTTGTTTACTCTTGTATTGAAATCAATAAGATATCTTAAAGCATTACTCTCTATAGATACAATGATTTCCATCACTTGCACATATTGCGTACACTCTTGAAACAAAAAGACCTACCCAGGTTGATAATAATGTGAGGCATTTAGGAGTTCTAAAAGACATCTTATATGTGCCCAACATTTTGGCATCGTTGCTAGGGAGAGTTTTCTATTTCACAGAAGGTGATGTATGTTTGATATTTGTTTGCTGTGAAAGAATTGGGCATTAAAAACAGAAGGTAAGAACCTGCATATGAGCAAGTAAAGTGCTTGATCCTTTGCCCACTTTCCAGCACAATTGCGTAGGAATTGAAGTAGAAATAAATGTTTGATTTTCATTTGTTGTGAAAGAATTGGGTATTAAAAATGGAAGGTAAGAACTTGCGCACGAGCAAGTAAAGTGCTTGCTCCTTTGCCCGCTTTTCAGCACAATTGCGTAGGAATTGAAGTAGAAGTAAATGTTTGATGTTCATTTGCTGTGAAAGAATTGGGTATTAAAAATGGAAGGTAAGAACCTACGTATGAGCAAGTAAAGTGCTTTCTCCTTTGCCCACTTTTCAACAAAATTGCGTAGGAATTGTAGAAATAAATGTTTGTATTTTTGTATGAATGACTAACAAGTAAAGAGTAGAAAAAGATATAATTCCTCCGCCCAGATCTGAAAAATCTAAGGGATCAATGACCCTTGGATGATCAACCTTCATTGACGAAATCATAAGAAAAGCAGAGTATCAGTCATCAGTAGGACCCCGAATCATTTCTACAAGAAATCCTATTGTAACCCTTTAGGCCAAAGGATCACCATTTGTAGCTGACGCAGAGATTCACAGCAAGACTAAGGGTCTAAACAAAGTTTTCAGAACACTAAAATTTTATAGTTTAGCCCTTTACAAGAAGGGAATTCTTGCAATCTCCATGAAGGAGAAGGAGAAATAGGTAGTGCTGAAAAGATTAAATCATCAGAACCCAAATCTCCTGAAGTTGTCGTTGAACAAAGGACACCCAGTATTTCGACCCAAGGTAGTGCTGTTAAAATCATTCTAAAAGTCTCTTCTAACCCCCCTAGGAACAAATCTCTAGCTCTGGAAATCCTTGAAGGATATTGGAATATTTTTGACCAAATGGATCATAATCTGCGATAGCATCAAACCTCTACATTACAATACCCTATTGTTGATACTGCTGTAAATTCTCCCATGAAAGCTATTCCATTACAAAATATTCCTACCTTTCATGGGCTAACTTTAGATGATCCTGATGCATTCCTTTTCGAATTCAATGTTTTATGTAGGGGATATGATTACACTAACGATCCCTAGAAGCTTAAACCGTTTCCCTCTACTCTGAAGGGAGCAGCTCTGCATTGGTTTCTGGGGCTTGGTTTCTAAAAAACTACCAAGATTATTGTCAAACTAGAGAACTGAAGGATGAAATCTTTCAAATGGTAGCTAAGACTAACGAGACTCTTAAAGAATATGTAGAACATTTTCAATATAATCTGAAAAGATATCCTTATGCAAATTTGCCTCCTAAAGTTCTTAAAACTACAATGATCAAAGCTATGAAAGACCAACGGGTAGAAACACTAAATTTAATGGGGAAGGGTGATATTTATCAAGAGGATTATAACAATATTATACAAATTGTGCATCAGGTGTTCTAGAGGCAGTACAAGGCTGAAACTAACCAGACGTGATGCGATCACTAGAGACAGCAAATCCTCGGGAGGAGCAATACACGAGTTGAAATCAACAATCTATTGGAAGATTTCAAGACTGATATCTTGGGAACCCTGATGACACAATTGGATATCATGAAAGCCAAACAAAAGTAGGCCGAAGTAGAATAGAATCTGGCTATTTTCTATCCACGTTGCAGAAAAAAACACAATCATAAAGAATTTTCATTACATATGATACAAACATGTGCCATTTGCACTAAGGATCATGCTACGGAAAGTTGTCCATCACTTCCTGGATTAAAAGCAGTTTTCAAGGAAGTAGAAGATGAAGTGGAACCAACGCTACCAATGGCAAGCATGTCCAATAGGTATGCCTACAGAACCATCTCCGTTCTTTCCTTCTTCGCAATTTAATTCTCAGCAATATTCAGGGGCAGCATGGTAGAACTAGCCACCTTTCTCTACTTTGCCACCTCAAGCATTTTCTATGCCACCATGGCCCAACCAATCAAATCCAAAAAATAATTGGCCAAATTCCTCTTACCCTATACCATTCTGGCAGAACACCCCCTATTCCTCTCAATGGTCTCCTTCTACCTCACAAAATCAGAACTGGCAACCAAATTGGCAATGATCCGCAAGCCAGCGTATGGGAACAGCTCCTCTACCTCAACCAACTTTGCTAGCACCTTACACGTT
The DNA here is from genome assembly GCA_000404065.3 of Pinus taeda. Classification (NCBI taxonomy): domain Eukaryota; kingdom Viridiplantae; phylum Streptophyta; class Pinopsida; order Pinales; family Pinaceae; genus Pinus; species Pinus taeda. The sequence goes on from APFE031467731.1 coordinate 18,983, forward strand.
GCAGCAAAATCCTCAACCTAATATACGGCCGCAACTCCCAGCTCAACCAAATCCAAATCCTAACAACAGACTGATCCAGTCAGTACAAATTATTGAGAGTCTGGATCCTAAAGTTGAGTCGAGAGAATGTAATGAACTTAAGTTAATATCTGGATGCGTGATTTCTCTAGATGAGGATTAAAATATGCAACCTAAATTTAAAGAAACACATCTGAATAAGCCTTAGTTTGTAGATAACTAGCAGACAAAACAGGGAGAAGATACAATTAGGCAGAAATATCTTGAACAAATCACAATTATTTCTCCCCCATTCCCGGAAAGATTGATAATACCTCGACCAATTGAATATCCTGACTTTGATCTTCTTGGTGAACTCAAAAATCTTAGTATACAAATACCCCTCCTCTAGGACATTCAATATATTCTGATATATGCTAAAACCATTAAAGAGTTGTGTGCAAAGAAGTCTGTGAGGAAAACAAAAATAACACCAACTATCCATGTCTTCGGAACTTTATCCGATTTATTACTAGGCAAAGAGACACCTGTAAAATACGAAGACCCAGGGAATCCCATTGTCATAGTCCAAATAAATGGTCGCTCTTTTCCCAATGCTTTAGTTGACTTAGGGGTAGCCATTAACATTCTTACAACAGAAACTTGCCAAATGCTTGGCATCACATCCTTAGAACCAACCACTACCTTGTTGGAACTTGCCATCCATTCAATCGTTAAGCCAGAAGGAATATTACAAGATGTGATGGTCTCTATGGACTCTTGGGAATATTCAAAAGATTTTTTATTTTCAACCCTAGCAACCAGCTAGATGGATATCCCTTAATACTGGTAAGGCCTTGGATAGCAACAGTTGATGCTTATATAGGCTACTAAACAGGCAGTATGACCATAACCAGAGGAAATGATGTTAAGAAACTAGCTTTATACTCTCCTACTCATCAAATCCTAACCATTGTAAAAACTTGGAAATAACCAGTACCATATTTAAAAGAAAATATTCATTCACCATTAACTATGGTAGAGGCACTTGAATTCAAAAATCAAATAGAAGATGATGTCATTAACACCTTTATAGATCACCCTGTTGCAGTGTTTAATTTGAGATGTCACATGATTGAAGCAGTCCTTAACAATGAGATTGAAGAAGATTCCTTGAGACACATCAATGACCAACCGATACCAACAACCATTGTCTATAATAGCAAGCCTATTGAAATCGAGCAAGGGAAAATCTTGAACATTAACAATAATCTAAGTAATGACCAGCAACAGAAACTTATCCAAGTCCTTAGGAAATATAAAGGGGCTTTTGCATGGGACTACCCAGACATGAAAGGGATTGACCCTCAGTTATGAATGCACCACATCTACACTGAAAAAGATGCAAGACCCATTCGACAGCCACAACGTAGATTAAATACTCATCTAAAAGATATTGTGAAAGAAAGAGGAGCTTCAAAAACTATTAGATGTGAATTTAGTTTATCCAATATCTAACAGTAAATGGGTTTCTCCATTAGTAGTTGTCCCCAAAAAGAATGGAAAATGGCAGATATGTGTTGACTACAGAGAACTCAATAAAGCGATGCAAAAAGACCATTTTCCCCTTCCATTTATCGACCAAGTCCTTGATACATTGGAAGGAAAGAAATTATTCTCTTTCCTGGATGGCTTCAATGGCTACAACCAAATTCAAATTGCCCCTGAAGACCAGGATATAACTACTTTCACATGCCCCTAAGGAACATTCACTTACAGGGTATTTCCTTTCGGATTATGCAACGCCCCTTCTACATTCCAAAGAGCCATACTCAGTATTTTTGCAGACTTGATAAATGAAGGATTGGAGGTGTACATGGACGATTTCAGACCCTATGGGGATGACTTTGATCAGGCATTACAAATATTGGAGAAATTCCTAGAACGGTGTATTGCTACTAGACTATGCTTAAGTCATGAGAAGTGTCATATGATGATGACAGAGGCCCTGATTCTAGGTCATTACATTTCAACAGTTGGAATTCAGGTAGATCCAACAAAGATACAGGTAATCCTCTTATTAGCTACTCCCTACACTCAAACAGAGGTACATAGTTTTTTGGTATTTGCTAGATATTATCGTAGATTTATAAAGAAATTTTTGCAAACTGTTGCACCTTTATATACCTTGACAGGGAATGTTGATTTTATATGGACTGATAAATGTGACATTGCCTTCACAAATCTGAAATGGTTAGTATCGACAACACTAGTATTATGAGGCCTAAATTGGGATATACCTTTTCAGATTTCATCAGATGCATCAGATACAGCCATTGTAGTTGTTCTTGACCAAGAAGAAGACAAGAAACTTTACAGTATATATTACATCAGCAAAAACCTTACTCCTGCTGAGTTGAATTATACAGTAACAGAAAAGGAGTTTCTAGCTTTTATTTATGCTATAAAAAAATTTAGACACTATATAACTGGATATCTTGTATTTCTGTATACTGACCACTCTACCATTAAATACTTAGCCAACAAACTAATTACAAATGGAATAGTGACTCGTTGGTGACTACTTTTGCAGGAATTTGACATAACTATGAGGGATCGACCAAGGAAGGAGAACCTCATGGCAGACTTCCTCTCCCAAGTGCCAAGAACAGATGATACAGTGGTGGTAAAGGATCATTTCCCAGATGAACATTTGTTTTCTATGGCTGTAAAAATGTCATGGTATGCAGATGTAGCAAATTACTTAGCAGTGGGAAAATTGCCCAAACATTTGACACCTAGAGAAAGGAAATTGATTGTTCAGCATAGCACTCGTTTCTCCTGGATTGGAGGATACCTTTTCCACACGAGATCTGATATGCACATTCGCAGGTGCATCAAGGAGGATGAAATTTATGATATCCTAAAATAATTCCATGATGCACCTTGCAGTGGGCACTTTGCAGACCATAGAACTTGACATAATATTCTGCAGATGGGCTACTACTAGCCCACTATTTTTAAAGATGCTAAGAAATTTGTCCAAGCATGTGATAGTCGCCAAAGGATGGGCCACCCTCACCAATATAATGAAATGCCCCTGCATCCACAGCTAGTGATAGAGACCTTTGAGCATTGGGCATTAGATTTCATTGAGCCGTTCAAACCACCATCCAACCAGAAATCGTATGTATTGGTTGCAAAAAATTACGTAATTAAGTGGTTGGAAACATTAGCGTTACCAAGAGCAACAGAGGAAACCATTATTAATTTTCTTTTCAAAATTTTTGTGCAGTATGGCTTACCCAGAGAAGTAATTACTGATGGGGGGCCACAATTCGTGCATCACAAGATTGCTAATACATTGAGAAATCATCATATCACACATGGAATTACTTCTTCATATGAATAGGCAGGTGGAGAGCACCAACAAAGTTATCAAAGTTATTCTAACAAAGACAGTTTCATCACATCAACGAGACTGGGCTGCTCCATTGCCAAAGGCCTTGTAGGCGTATCACACAACTTGGAGAAACACTACTGAATACTCTCTGAATCAACTAGTATTTGGTAAAGAACCCATTTTTCCCATAGAATTTGAAATACAAACACTAAGGACAACCTAGGAAGTGGGACTGGATTTAACCAAAGCCCAAGTTAATAGGTTACAGCAAATGAATGAATTAGATGAGGCTTGGCTACTAGCTCTACAGCGTACGACACTTATTCAACAACAAAGAGCCAAATGGCATGATGCCATAATTAAGAAAAATACATTTCATGAGGGCGACTGGGCGCTCCTTTATGATTCCAGGTTTCAAGACTTCCCTGGCAAACTGCAAACTAGGTGGTTATGCCCCTATGAAATAAAGAAAGTACAAAACAATGGCACTCTTACACTAGCCACCATTGATGGGTCTGGTTCTTCTTTTAAAGCGAACGGGCATCGGGTGCGCCTCTACCAAAAACCACTTACCAGAGAATCTTTCTACCAGTAGATACGTGAAGACCCCACCATGCAAGTTTTAGCTGCAGAAGGCAATCCTTTGGCAGCTTCATCTTTATAAAATTCATTTCTTCTCTACAAAATATGTAAATAAGATTGCTGATTTGATTTTCTTCTTCTCTGCTTGTTTTGCTGTTCAATCTATTGAACAGCTGTTGTTCAATCTATTGAACAACTGCTGTTCAATCCAACTGAACATCACTTTCTTTTTTTGTGAGATTTTTTGTTCAATCTATTGAACAATCGTTGTTCAATTCAATTGAACAACACTTTCTTTTCAATTTTGTTGTTTGGTTAATTGAACAGCTGTTGTTCAATCCAATTGAACAACACTTCTTTTTTTGCATAATTTTGTTGTTCAATTAATTGAACAATTGCTATTTAATCTATTGAATAGCTTATGTTCAATCCAATTGAACAACACTTCTTTTTTTTGCATAATTTTGTTGTTTAGTTAATTGAACAGCTACTGTTCAATCTAATTGAACAACACTTCTTCTTTCTTTTGCATAATTTTGTTGTTCAGTTAATTGAACAGTTGTTGTTCAATCTATTAAATAGTCGTTATTCAATCCAATTGAACAAAACTTCTTTTTTCGATGTTGTTTTTTTGTTCAGTTAATTGAATAGCTATTGTTCAATCTATTGAACAGTCATTGTTCAAACTATTGAACATTCATTGTTCAATCTAATTGAACAACACTTTTTTTTGGCGTATTTTGTTGTTCATTCAATTGAATAGCTGTTGTTCAAAAAACTGAACAACACTTTTACATCCCCAATGTGTGCTTTGTTTTTCCTTTGATTGAACAGATGTCGTTCATTCAAATGAAAAGCTATTGTTCAATCCCAATTGAACAACACTTTTTGTGTATCTCTTCTATTCAATTCATTGAACAGTTGTTGTTCAAATCCAATTGAACAACAAAATTTTTCTTTTGTGTGATTGCTCTTCGCTTGTCTAAACAATTGATGTTCACTCAAACGCTCAGCCCCATTTTTCTTTCATTTTTCATTATTTTTTGTTTTCATGGCATGAAGTACACTACTTTTATGAGGACAAGAATTTATGGATTCTATTGAAGGGATTTAGTACCATTAATGTTATGATCTTTAACAGGACAACTTCTTGATGATAGATTCTTTTCAAGAAAGGGACACAGTTATTTATATACTACTTTACTGCATAGCTTTCTGTTGTACTTGACACTAGTTGGTCATCTTAATACCATGTTGATTCCACCTTTCCTGGTTATAATCCTCTCTATATTTAATAAATAAGACTATTGGGTATACTTTTTTATTGACATGTTAAACTTCTTCCACCATCCCTATTCTTAAGGAGTATTAAGCCTCCCTCTATTTATCATAAAAATGTGTAATAACAACAAAATTTTGTTTTCAGATGGAGGATAGGGGGTCTCATTATGAGCCAGCCTAGCATATTCATAAGGTTGTAGCAAAGTGACATTCCCACTATGGCCACCACACCAGGGTTATGATCCATTAGATAGCCAAAATATCCTTGGAACAAGAGATCTCATCACGAGCCGACCTAATCACTTTTGCTACATCCCAGTGAATGGCAGTGTGGTCATCTA
>APFE031467731.1:34482-81137 GCA_000404065.3 Pinus taeda
AATATTTTATTTTAATGTAGAGAAGGAAAAAAATATTTGAAATGATAAAATATATGTATTTAGTAAACTACCTCAAAAACTAATGATTAATTGAGTTGATTAAGGAAAATGGTTAAAGTAATTAATAAATAAAAATGATTTATTAACTACTTTAAGGGGATAAAGTCAAAATGAATTTGAAATAACTATTAAATAATGGTTTAATAATTATCTCATGAGAAAAATAGGGAGATAAATATGGAATAATAAATAAACAATTATTCTCAAGTCCCATTAGCACAACCAGTTAAGGATGGGCCTCGTTAGCAAGGCAACCCAGGATCAAACCTCATCGAGGTGGTTGTGTCTTGTGCTAGGGGGAAGAGACATGCTAAAAATATAGTTAGCTTAGGGTTGGTGTGGCCCAAGCTAGGTGCAATCCCGAGGTGACTTTGACAGATTAGATGCCCCTAGGTCACAACTCCTCAAGCCATAGGTCAAGAATGGAAGATCACAAACAACTTGACAAACAAACAAAAAATAATGATTTGTTTAATTATTCTTGGGTGGTTAAGTAAAAATGGTTAGAAATTATCATTAAATAATTATTTATAGAGAATAATAAATAAATGATGATTTATGTAATTATTCTCATGGGGTTTTTGGATTTTAATGAGAAATCATTTAGGAAAATTGTTCATTAAAATATATCCTAAGGTGAAAGTGGGTTTTAATATGTAAAAACTCATCATGCACGATGTATTTCAATCAACCTACTAAGAAATGGCTAGGTGATCATTTTTCGGGTGATAACACTATGTTGTCATGCTCATGCTTGACTATATTCACTTCTTGTATTTTTTTCACTCCTTGCTTTGTCCATCTTCAATTGTTTCTCTTGTTGTCAACCCTTTGTCCCATCTCTTGTGTGTTGAATTCACCAACACTTTCCATGAGAATAGAGGTAGTACAGGGTTCCTCTTTTTTTCATGTAAACCATACTCAACCTCCTTGTCTACTACGCAGATCATTTAATTTAGTTAGGAAACATGTAGAATGCATAAATGAAGTAGCATGGGTTAATCACTTCCAAAGAAACCTCTCTTCCTCCATCTTTGAATATGTTTCCATTCCTCCATCACAATCATTATTTTTATTTCCACATTATTTACATGAATTCAATTTACATAGTGACATTTACAAGAGGGGTGTAAAAAATGGTTATCATAGACCCCACCCCCTTAGAGGAACACCATCATCAAAAAATTCTAGGATGATCAACCCCGAATGGAGTCTAGCCCCGTGGCCCACTAGCAAGGCCTGACCCCAAGGGCTTTGGGGACATTGGGCCCTGTGACCTCCCGATGGCGAGGCACTGATTTTGACCAACTGAGCTAACCCTTGGGGCTTGGTAATATACCTTAGCTATTTACCAAGTGACTTCATTTGGTACAAAGTGCTACCATTGCATGTTGACCTGCTCTATTACTCGATTTTGTAGTGCGATCTTCCTCCAATCTAGAATGCATTGTGGTTTTTGTTGTAATTCTCTCTCTAATTCCACCTATATCATAGATCAATCAATAATAGGATTCATCATGCACATACTTTTTAAGAAAAAAAATTATAGGAAACATCATGTGCTTTCACTATGGGTGGTAAGGCTAATCTATAAGCCATTTTCCCCACTCTTTCCAAATTCTAAAATGGTCACAAAACCTTGGTGAAAACTTGGCACATGATCTTATTCTTAGTGAACTCTTTTTTGGTCTGATGTACTAGAGATAAGCATGTTATCCCACTTGAAATTCCTTTCTCTACTTATACACATAACTCTTTAGTATATCTTGAGTTGTTTTCAATTTTTTCCTAATAAAAACTACTCCTTGTTCCATTTCTTTCAACTTATTGAGTACAAAAATGAACCTATTCACTAGATCATTTATTTTATGGGTGTTCTACACTCTTCCATACAGAGCCTCAAAAGGACTCATCTTCAATGATTCTTAATACCCAATGTTGTAGGAAAATTCTACCAAAGGTAGAAATTCTTCCCACCACTTGGGATGATTCATGACATAAATTCTTAACGTGACCTCCAATACCTTATTTATTGTTTTAGTTTTTCCATCTGTTTGAGGATGATACATTATATTGAATGCTCGCTTTATCCCCAAAACCAACAAACAATGCTTTCCAAAAATTTGAAGTAACCTGAAATCCTAATTTGAAATTATCTTCTTCGATATACCATGCAATCTAAACACTTCCTCTATGAAAATTTGAGCAATGTAAATGGCCTTGTCGCTAGACTTGATAATTATAAAATGAGTTTTCTTACTTAGCTTATCTAGTACCACCATGTTGGAAGTAAAATTTTTATTAATGTCAAAGGAGACACCAGCTCAAGGAAATAAGGTCATAGGATCATAAAGGACATTATGTTCTTTCTAATGAGTATTTACTTGGCTCATTACTCCTCATAGTTTGATAGAAAATGATTTTACAAGATGGAATATTATGTTTTTTGAACCTAGCCAACATAAGCCTACATATGAAATTTGGCACCTCCTCCAAAAGATGTGTCTCTTCACAACAGGTCAAATAAATAGACAAGTTAGAGGAGCAGAAAATGAATGAATTAGTTCACAACTCATGAACAAGAAAGGCTAAAAAGGACGAAATTTGGTGGAGACTTCTAATTTATTTTTTCTATGGTTTGTTTTTGGGTATATCTCTATCTAAGTGATGGATACCTATGGATTAAAATGTATACCTTTCATTGTAGCTCAGAATGATTAAAATTTGTGAATAGAACAATTTCTTGTAGTTATATTCAAGCTCAAAATAGACCCTTTTTTAGGACTTGTACTTATCATGTCACATGACTCGCACCTGGACAGATTGCAGTCCTGTGATCGGGACTATTTTTGGACTTGTGGAATATGAAGTTTGTATGGTCTCTCGATATTTTTTTATTGGATCTTAACAATTTTGTTGATGGAGAACTACACGGACTTTAGTACAGAACTAATGAATCTTAAAAACTCAAATTATTGACCTATTTTCTCAACTCAGACCTGTGGAAGTTTAATATTCTTGGACCTGAGGAAGATTAATATCTCAGACTTGTAGCAGATAGGTGCACCAACTTTCTTGCACCTATGATTTGGATGTGTCTTATGAAATATTTGTGCTAGATTTGTGAAGATACTTTTATAAGTTCAGCCTTGTGCTTAGACCTATGATAGGCTTGTGAGAAGATCTAAGGAACTCTCATACCTATGACTAGCTTCAGGATTGTGCTAATATTTTTGAACCTATGAGGAGTTCTAACCTATGGACTTGTGTAAGCCTATAGAATTTAAAAAGGTATCCGAACCTGTCATTTTGTTGTAGCTCATACCTAAGGTTGTGTTGGACCAAACCTATGCTTTTGAGCATGCTTGAACCTGTGACACTTGATTTGAAGTCTTGACATCACTTGAGAGTAATCCTTTCAACATTGTTTCGAAAAAGATTGAAGCAACCTTTCACAAGTTTTAGGATCATTTGAGAGTATTTTTTGTGGGAACTATTTGGAGCAGTACTTGAAAAATATATTAAAGAACACTTAAGGAGACCCTAAAGACGATTGTGCATTTTTTTGAGGTAATTGTACTTTAGAACCATTGAAAGTAGTTCTAAAGTATTTGAAGACATTCTTGATCTATTGTAAAGTAATTCCCTTGGATAAATTTTGTTCATTTGACCAAGTTGGAGCTTGAAGGGATTAGAGTCCTAGTATTTCACCAAGTTGGAGATTGGAGGGATTAAAGTCCTAGTATTTTATAAATGTGGAGCTTGGATGGATTGGAGTCGTGATTGTTGATCAAGTTGGACCTTGGGTTTGTTCAAGGCTGGAGCATTGAGAATTTAAAATATTATTTTTCATGTTGGAGACTAATTTTTTGAAATAAGAGGATTGGACTCATCATTTTGATTAATAAAATCCTTTGTTTGTCTCTTATATTTTGTTTTAATTTGTGATAAAATCTTAACTAGCATAAATAACAATTGAAAGAAATAGTGATTCACCTCCCCGCCAATCAGTATTTCCATCACATCATTATAACATCATGCTATATATATGTCTTTGGAAATCTTGTAATAAAGTACATAGAGATGAATTCCCACTTCCACCTAGGAATGGTATTTATTTATAAAAATACCATTGGATATTATACTCCACTTTCACTTTCTTACATTATAGACATCTAGCAATCTACTCAGCAACTTCATTTTTCATGTTTGGCATAGTAATACATTTTCTTAATAGCTAGTATTGTTTTTTGATAACTACGATGACCTGAATAAGGTATTTTGTGAAATTTGTTCAAGATGAACTTATTCAAGTCACCCATGTAAGGAACATACCATTTTTCCTTGAATTTCAACACATCATCATCCATGAGTGATTAGTTCTTACTCAACACTACTTTTGGCTCTTGTTGCAAACATTTCTCCACATGATGATAATGCTCATCTTGAAGCAAGGCTTTTTTTATTCTTTCTTGAATTTCAACTTCACAATTACTTATGGCTAACACATGAGCCACTTTCTCAATTCATAACAAATCACATGTCCTTCTTGTATTAGTACTCCAACAAGCCCTTCCTTACAAGCATCTATGCAAAGTACAAAATATTTTTTCCAAATATGTTATTATTAGTGTGGTGCATTTGTGAGAATTTGTTTCAATTTCTCAAAACTTGTTGTGCACTCTAATGTCCATTGGAACTTACCTCCTTCCCTCTACAATGTTGTGATTGGATTCCCAATCCCTGAGAAATTTTGAATGAAGCTTCGATAATAACTAGCCAATCCCATAAAGGATTTGACTCTGTAACATTCCGAGGAGAAGGCCACTCCATGATGATCTTGACCTTCTCAAAATCTACTGACACTCCTTCCTTGAAAACAATTGTTCTCAAGTATTGAACTTGTGATTGAAATAAATCACATTTGTTTAGTTTTTCATAAATCTTTTTCTCTCTCAACATTTGTAATATTGCTGCAAAATGTTCTTCATGCTCTTCCTTGGTTACAAAACCACACTGTCATCTACAAATACCAAAACAAACTTATCCAAATATGAACTAAGTACGTTGTTCATTAGGCACATAAATGTTGCTAGAGAAATGGTGAGTCAAAATGGCGCCACCACAAACTCATAATTCCCATATCTAGTTCTGAAAACTATCTTGTGGATGTCCTCATCCCTAATCCATACTTGATGGTACCCATATATTTTTTAAAACACTGCAACTCCCCTCAGTTGATAAAATAGGTCATCAATCCTAGGCAAAGCATACTTGTTCTTTGTTGTGGCTTTATTTAACTACTTGTAATCAATGCACAATCTTAGTGTGTCATTCCTTTTCTTCACAAATAGTATTGGGGCTCCCTAGTGTGATATGTTGGGTCTGATATATCTCCTATCCAACATTTCCTTTAAATGAAATTTCAACTCCACCAGCTCAGGCGTGCTCATCTAATACAAATGTTTTGAAACTGGTGTAGATCCTAGAAATAATTTGACTGAGAAACTGATTTCTCTTCTTGGTAGAAATCTTGGTATTTCCTCAAGAAATGCATCAATGAACTATCATAATATTGGTCATTTTTTAATTTTTTCTGTATTAACTTATGTTTTGTTGGTCACTTATAAAGCATACAATTCACATCCATTATGGCTACATATTTTCATCTGTAGCACTGATATTTTCCTAACAATTATAGGTTTTCTTATCCCCTGCAACGTCACTCTTTCATTGTTGATACATTGTATTGACTTGTTGTAGTAGTTGATCTTGGTTTTGTGGCCTGCTAGCTAGTCCATGTCAACTAGGACATTGTATGAAACCAATGGAAATAGTTTTAAGTTTGCAGATGTGGCCATTTTTTCTATCACTACTAGGAATGGTTTCACCACATCCATAATACGCATCTTGGTTCTCCTTTCTAACTAAATTAACCACAAATTTTAATGGGATTCCTTATGAAGCACACTTTTTTTGCAACCTTCGAACTAAAATATCTAAAATTAGAAATTGGGGTGATCAAAATCAAAACAAATTGGTTACTAAACATACCTTCCATCGCGATCACAGAGGCTTCGTGATCAACCTACCTATTATCCAATGTGGAATATATTTTTGGCATGTTCTGATCCACATCATTCACAATTTCCACTTCTTTCACATTATACAGCCTTAGCCCATTTTTTTTTCATTGAGGAAAATATTTTTGCATGTGATTTTCTCAACATGTCCAACACTATATGGGTCCCCTTCTAAACCCATTGGTTTCTTCTCTTGCATACTTAGAGAACCAATATCTACTTACATTAGTGGGTTTCTACTTAAGCTCACCCAAGTTTGTAGGTGTGGTAAACCTCACATTCTTTCCTCCGAGCTGATATCCTAAATATTTTTCCCCCTTTTCTGTCAAAGCTAGGCCTACCTCTTGCTTTCCAATTAGCTCGTAATTTAGTATTATCTTTATATTATTCATAGAAATAATTCACTTTTCATATTGTTTCCTCCAATGTTTTTGGCTCATCGAACTCAATTCTATCCCAATAATACTATATAATCCCATCGAAATACCTTTGTATGTTTACCTTCTCATCATTGATATAAGATACATATCATAGCAACTCCAAGAATCTGTTTGTGTATTCATTAGCTTTCAATTTCCCCAATTTGTGTTCATGGAATTATTTGACCTTCTTCTCATAGTACCTATCAAATAGGTACTTCTCTAAGAAATATCTCTCAAATATCCTCCAAGACATCTCCTTCTCTCTAATTTTCTTGAAATTCCTCAAGTCTTCCCACCAGATGTTAGTTTTTCCTCTCAAACTAAAAATGGATACTCTTGCCTTGATATTCTCAAAGTAATCATGCACCCTGAAATACCTCTTCATCCACAATAAGCATGCTTCTGCCTCCTCAGCCTTCTTAACTTTTTCATCAAATGTAGGAGGGTTTTCCTTCTTAAAATCTTCTAGCATTAAATTCTTCTCATTCCTCCTATGTTGATGATATATCTTAGTTGTAGCATTAGAAAGTTTATCATGACTACTTTTTCCCCTCTCTGTAGTACTTAGTGGAGTTCCTCTCCTCTCACTATATCTTCAGTTTATTTCTTGTGTCTTTTCTTAGATTTTCTACCTTTTTCCCCATTAGTCCTCAATTCATGCTCCCAAAGTCCAAATGGACTCTGCTTGGACTTATATTTTCCAAGGTAGCTAGATCCTAGTTCATGATACTTCTATATTTTCAAGTTTGATAGACCCTATAATATTACTACATTTACTTTTTTTTCCTTCTTTTGGGCTCTAACAATCTTCCCATTGTCATTTACAACTTCTAAGTTCAACTCTTAAACTTCGGAGGTTGTCTACCCAATCATGAGCCTTTTCCCATTGAGTCTTCTTCCTAACAATGTTGGGATTTATTGGTGTTGTATTGTACCATCTTAGTGCTCATTCCTTTTACTTTCTACAATCATCACACATATGCACATAACAAACAATTACCATTTTAAATGTTCTACTATGCAATCCTAATAAAGCTTCTAATTTTATATTTCCAAAGTTTAATTATAGAGCCTTTGATCTACAATCTCTTTGCAACAGTGATACAAATGTATTCCCCAAAGGTCCAATATTGAACCTTCACTCCGATATCACTATGTAATGCTCCCTCCCACCCCCTTGTACTTTTTCAAGCTATGGGAGGTGTTACTTTATGACTAAATTGAACTTTGTTGTCCACCATGATGATGGGGTTACAAATATCTTCCTTATCCATGGTTTGTAGAATTAACTTCTACTATCATCAACATGTTCAACTCATTAAGAGTTTTCTTATGATATAAATGTTTCCTCAATTTGACTCCCAAATTGAGATTGTATGGCATTCTAAAGTTCAACCAATTAAATGATTCCACATCATCCATGCATCCCCATCAGGCATCCGCATATATGTAGAGTTGTAGGTCCCACGTGATCTAACTCTACAGTGCTTTGCATTGTTTTCCTTTAGAAATTTGGAATGCACAACAAAATCCATAGTGCATTGTTTCTTTGATCCTCTAGAATTTCAGATCCCCTCCTTTTATGAGGCACAATCCAGAGCAATCTAAGAATCCACATAGCCACACCAACCTTCATGGTATCACCCCCCTCATCACCACTCGTGGGTCCCACAGCAGCGATGACCTTTGTGCTTTATCATGCGTCAACATTAAATTTTCTCTAGTGTGCATACATGTGTGCACCCTTGATACACACCTAGATCCCCTGGATCTGGAATAACTCATCCACCAACTTTGATATCTATCTCTGCAAATATTTATGTCATACTCAAATTATTGTACTGCTCGGATCCCATATTCTCTCTCTAATGAATTATCTTTTAACTCTACCTAGGTGGGACCCTCACTAGATATCACCACTCAATCGAATTATATGTGGGGCATATGAACTATTTAAAATTTGATTCATTTTGAAAGTGCATGAACACTGACTAGTTGGATGCCTATATTTTTAGATACATTTGCTAATATCAAGTGCATATGCTCCTATTTTCATGCAAAGATGGACTAAACAACAAAGTCCTAGAAAGGAATCTAGCTCAGATAATTGGATTTTCCAATTATCCATATGGCCCCAAATACAAATTTTTACTTCTCCCAAACTTAGACTTATAATATACGAAATATTCAAGGGAGTTTACTAGATCATTCCTTAAAGCAAGGCATTTCTCATATTACTCATTCTATAGGGATAAAATCCACATCTAAGCACTGAACATTATAAAATTTATACTTATCCATAACACTTTCCATAGATCTATTTACATGCATGTTACCAGAAAGTGAAAAAAAATATATATAGCTAATAATTCATTGTAAATTCAAATACAACAACATCATACAAATCTATAGTATGGATCCCAACCAAATGTTATCAAGTCTGCTAATATGTCATACATCACACTACATTAGCCACTATCCCTTTTTCTAGGAAAGACAATCAACAGTCTTAAACAAATAGAGATCCACCATTTCCATGGCATATCAAACAATGGAAACCACACATTGTAACATATTAGCTCAGCACCTCAAAAAATCATACATAATCATGTAATTAGCTCTGCAACTCATGATAATATTAGCAATCACATAGGCCTCCAATTCTTTCATGGCCATGAGAACATATGTACATAAATAATCTCATCATAAACAAACAAGAATAATACATCCCCCCATTAGAAGTGTTGATACATACACTATTAGACATTATTCATCATTTTTATTGAAACATATATATAAGTAAATACACTTATATGATTAACTTGAATAATTGGCAACTAAGGGAGGGACTTCAACTCTCCACCCAACCATAAGCTAGCTACACTATAATCTTTCTTGTAGTTGACCACCCTGAAGCTAGATTCAAAGTCTAAGGAGTCAATTTCTCAAGGGAATTTCACACCAATACAAGTCAACTAGATGAGAGAGAGTGCATTGTCCAAGTGGTTTATCGATTTCCTCCAACAATAAGCACCATGGTGACTTTGTTGTCTCTTAGAAATAGATCAAAAGGATTCTCGCTAGGCACAATGAAGGTATGCTTAGTCTAGGAGTATGATCTCACTCTAAAGGTGGTTTATCAACTAGATTTTCAAGGAAAGAACTATAGGAATCCAGAGCACATTATTTAGGCGGTTTATCAACTTCCTCCAACATTAAGGCACCACAATGTCTCCACTTGTTAAGTGATTTATAAACTACCCAAAAATCACCCTAGTGGTTTATCCACCCATTCAACATTTTATAAGTAGTTTATCAGCCCCAAGGAAATTACTAATATGCTCACTGACTAAGACAACTATTACAACTAAGTAACTTTCTCCATTGATTCTTCGCTGGCCCATCACAAAAGTGATACACAACACTGGTCATACACCAAAAAAAGTAAGGATCCTCATCCCATCTTGTGTTCTCTTCTCTTCACTTCACACTCCCTCAAGAGCTGCCACATTTGTTACTCTTCACATTTGAGGCTTCTTTTTGTGTCTCATACCACACTATGATCATGCCTCATGCTCTACTGTGTTCGCTTCTGCATTTTTATGCTTCTTTCTTTATCAATATTTGTTGGTTTCTCTCACTGCCAACCCTTTGTCCTATCTCTTCTACCTTGACTTCACCAATATGTCCCATGAGAATAGAGGCAATATGGAGTTCATCCTTTTTTTCAAGTGATCCATACTCAAACTCCACATATGTTTCACAATCCATTTAACTCAATCAAAGAATAGGTAGAATCCAAATATGAAGTATCTTGGGTTAATCACTTCCCAAGCAACCTCTCCTCTTCGGTATCTTAATCCATGTCCACTCCTCTAACACTGTAAATATTTATATTTCTACATTATTTACATGAATTCAACATACACAGTGGCATTTACAAGAGGGGTAGAAAAAAAGGTTGTCACATGTGGTGGTTTAAGGCTAACCACTAACTCTATAACTAAGCTTGAAGTAGTTCATGGAACAATTAAGAATCTATATAGAAGTTGAAGTATTCTATAAAGTGGAATTTTTCCTTGTTGATGGTTTAAAGGTGACCAAAAGTTGATGAAGTGAGTGGAAAAAACTGAAGTCTTCTATTGGTGGTGGTTTAAGGTTGGATACCAACCAAGTCATGCTCATGGAACATGAATTTGTCTCTGCCTAAAACTCTAATCCAATGCTAGTTGAGTCTATCTTTATTCTGTCGCAGTTGGCTCTAGTTCAAATTGTGGTTCAAGCTCACTTAATATTTCTTTGAAGCTAGTAGCTGACTATTAGCTCCCCCTATTAGAAACAAGTTAAGAACATGAAGATATCTCCATTCTTGATCCAAATTTTTGAAGGGAACAATATGAAATACAAATTTATAACCAAAACATAAAAATATAGTGAAATTTTACTTCTATTAATAAATGGAAGGTGTTGAAACTCTAAAAAATCATAATGAAACAAAATAGTTGTGTTGAATTTTTCCTTATCCCTAGATCTGGTATGAGGCTAATCAAGCTCACAAAGACACTAGGACCCCTCAAATTTCTAGCACTTTTCACAATAGAAATATTCAATAGCGAAATCAATTTACTCCATAAAGATTTGAACCCAAAGCTCAATTATTTCATTAATCCATCAGTAGAAGAATTGTGGGGCGCTCATACCAAGGATCATGGCCCTCAATCACTAATACAACTAGTATACATAATATACAAACTAGGTCTTACAGTCTGCTACTTCAAATTTGTAATCTGCCCAATGACAAGACAAGAAAAAATGCATAACTTACTTGTTGGAGAACACCTTCTGCTTTATCCCTTTCAATCCACATTTTCATTAACACATGGCAGGTCCACTGCCTCCTTAGAACATATAGAATTGTTGCTTTGTCCATCAACTACTAACAAGGTATTTAATACATCAAATACATTGTAAGTCAACCCTTAATATCTATTACTCATAGTGGATATTCCCTTTTGATCATTGTATATTATCCCTCCAATAATCAGCTTACTCACAATAGATTTTTCAATCAACCCACTGCATACAAGCCCTTGAAATACATTATGTTCACAACTTCATTTGTGAACATACTTATAAATATATAGAGATATCTCACTGACCCTACTATTTCTAGAGAATGATCTCAAATTAGCCCTTTCTCGACCTTGGCTACTTCACTTGGTCACCAAATAACCTTGGAATATTCCTAGCAATGTGCATGTAGATTTGTGGTTATAGAATTGCAACTGCTTATGAAATTTTAATCTAAATCATAAGACACAATCTTACTCTACTTCTCTATTGAATTCAATTCACGATTTAGAACATAAATCACAAACATGCAATGATAAATAACCCACATGCACACAATATTTTTCTAGCGGAAGGTAATCTGGTGAAAAACCCCTTTGCCTGCTTACATTAATCAGATGAATAGAGACTATTACAATTGCTTGCTCAACTAAGAACAACCTACAAGTGCATAACCTATCTCTTTGCTCACTAAGAATCTATGACCCATACATAGTCAAATTCTTCCTCTAATTAAGCCCCTATATCCTT
Organism: Pinus taeda; assembly: GCA_000404065.3. NCBI lineage: Eukaryota > Viridiplantae > Streptophyta > Pinopsida > Pinales > Pinaceae > Pinus > Pinus taeda. The sequence continues at coordinate 46,649 of APFE031467731.1, forward strand.
GTGCAATTCTTAAGTAAATTAGGCCCCTACTATTTAGGAATTTCCTCCAAATTGATTGTGCAATTCCAAAGGTTGATCATTTGGTTACATGCAACAGTTGTACACTCCATAATAATATACAACTAATGATACATTTCCTTGTAATCTCCACCACAGTTGGGGAACTCAAATTCTTTGCATTCCCTAGTTATTCTAGGTTGATTGATCAAATAACTGGATGATCACTAAGTTAGACTATTGTCCCACTGCATAACTGACCTTCCACTAGTTCCTCCAACAGTTAAAACTATTTTAACTGAACACAACTGGATATAAATGACCTAGATTGCTACAAATTAGAAATCACACATGCTTAACTAAACTCCAAGTCCTCTAACTCAAATTTACTGAGCTAACTGAGTAACACAAGCCACGTCACACAAATTAACTATATCCAAATTGTCTATTGATGTGGAAATTCGAATTTTCTCAATTTGACCAAGGCAAAGTCAAATTGAAACTTTATTGTTGAATTTCTCAAGACTCCCTCTTAGTGAGAAAGGGATTATCAATCAACCCTATTGATCAGATATTGATCAAGGACCTTAGTGATAGTCACATATCCTGACTTAACCATAGTTAAGAACAAGGTTGCAAACAATGTTGCAACAATGTACATGCGGTTGCAGTTAACATGACCCCCAGTTCTACGTGGATTAGCGTTAAAGGGTTAATATTGCTTTTACGTAATAAACCTTTTCGTAAAGCACTTTTCTTAAAGTATGAATTAAGCACATGGGTAGTATTCAGCAAGCAGTAAAATGGTTTCTCGCACGCCCTAAAGGTGGGAAGCAGTGATCTGACATTTCACGCAATTACCCTTGGCGAGCGACACGTAGCAGGGAAAAACTGCTTTTCTTGCACTCTCTCGATTTGATATCAGTCGTGCAGAAATCTATTCGAGATTGCACGATAGCCATTGGATCGAGAGGGGTCACATCAACAATGGAGATCATTCGAGCTAGTTGGCGAGCGGAAGACGCGACAGCCATTGGATTGGACGAGATAGATCGACAGTCGAGAATTAACCTGAACGCAAGCTCTATGGAGGATTATCCCTAACCGTTGGGATTATACCGCACATATGTGCACCCAACAATTGTGGTTATGTTAACGGCTACCTCCTATGGTTAGCCTGAAAAAGCTGATAAAATTAAGAGGATATGCTAAGTTTAGTTGGAGTTAGTTGCAGTTCGCCAAAATTGGTGGAGTATCCCAAGAGGATATTGCATAAAACCACTCCAAGAGCAGTTTTCAACAGAAAAGAAAGCGAGAGAGCCCGAGAGAAAGAGAAACTCAAAGGGAATGAAACAAGAGGCTAGCTATGCTAATTGGAGCCTGCTGAAGCCATTGGAATAGTTCAGAGAAGCTGAGGAAGTCATCTTCATGGAGAATTTCTTCCAAGAAGATTGATATTGGAGTTCAGTGCCACCAGGGGTTGGAGGCAGTTGTAGGAGCTACCAGTACTCATTCTTAGTGAATCAGCAGTCAATTCTGATAGTAATAAGCCTTCTGAATCCATTGTACAAGTTTGTAGAAGAATTTGAAGACCTCTAAAGGCTGAGATGCTACAGGGAAGTTTTCAAGCAGCAAATGATCAAATGACCAGTCTGTTGTTAGTGTCTAATATGTGCTGGAGATAGTAGAAGAAGTTTCAGAGATAGTTGAAGAATTCTGAAGGAGTTAGTGCCATCAAGAAGCTCAAGGAAGCTCAAAGCACTAATTGAAGGAATCAAGTATAAGGAAGCTTAGATCTATTTGCAGAGTGATGACAGCCATGATAGGGACATAAATGGTATTCTAAGCCCATTGGTACAGTTCAGTGACCTTTGGAGTTAAGTGTGGAACTTGTAGAAGAAACTATTTCCATAATCCCAAAGAGCCAAGTCAATATGACAAGAGCTCAAGGATACGTAGCCTGCAATATTTGGGTGAACTCCTAGATTAAATTTTTCGTTATGTGTGGTTGTTTACTTGCTACCTTATATTACTGTTATATGTGTTTAATATCAGCAGAAACACTTAAAGCACTTAAACAGTTAAAATCAAACAACGTACACCTATCTCAAGTATTTAATTCCGCAAATGTCATACATAAGCTAGATCATTTATTTTTTAAGCTTTGGAGTGGGAGGTTCTTGTAAGCATAACAAGTTGTTAAACCCCCATTTTTTATCACCTATCCTACACTTATGGAACTCAAACTTCCCTCTTGATAAGGCCTTTTTCAAAATTTTAGCATCTTGTTCCTCTGTTGGAATGTATTGTGGCAACATTATCTGCCTTTTCACACAATCCTATAAATGATGATACTGGATATCTAAATGCTTGAATTGATCATGAAATACCATATTCTCAGAGAGCTTAATTCAACTTTGATGATCACAATAGATCATCATTGGATCCATCATTTGAACAAACAATCCCACAAACATCTTTCTCCTCTATTTTGCCTCACATCTTGCTTTAATTGCAACCATGTATTCTACTTTTGTCGAGTTGAGTGCCACAAATCTTTGCTTCCTGTTGTACCAAGAATTTATTGTAGACCAAACATTGAAAATTCCACTTAATGTACTCTTCGTTCAGATGGACTCCCTACCCAATTTGTATTTGTGAAGCCACACAACTTCACTCCCTCTATCTGTCTGTGATAGTCCATATTGGGTAGTGCCTCTGAGGTACCGTAATACATGCTTTGTTGCCTTCCAAAACAAATTGGCCAGCCTAACCATAGCTTGGCTCAACTAGTTGACTGGATAGCACATATCTATTCTTGTGTTCACAAGATACATTAGTGAACTCGCAAGCTACTAGTAAATGGTAGCATCAACATCTTCACTTGAAGTGGAATCCTCCTTCCCCCAGTTGGCCGCTAGAGGTGTCTCCATGGATTTAAAATTAACCACGCATAATATTTGCAGTATCTCATTGGCATACTTTCCTTGAGACACAAACAATTCCCCATCTCCTTTCCATACTTCCAACCCGAGGAAGTAGGGCATGAGTCCCATGCCCCTCATCTCAAATTCCCTTGCAAGGTCCTCCTTGCAATAGTTGATTAGCTGCTCATCACCAGTGAAAATTAGATCATCAACATATAAGATAAAAAATTTACCTTCTAACAATATATCATAGAGGGTTTCATCCACTTCTCTTTCGGCGAAGCCCAAACAAGTGAGATAGTTGTCGATCCTAGTGTACCATGAACGAGGTGCCAACTTGAGACTATACAATTCTCACCTGAGTTTACACACATGCGACTCTCGATCAAATGTCTCAAAACCTTTTAGTTTCTCAATGTGCACCTCCTCCTTAATAACCCAATTGAGGAATGTTTTTCTTTACATCCATCTAGTGGATCTTCCAACCCATCTGCACAACTAGTGTAAGAATTGATATGATGGATGGATATCTTGGTATAGGAGAAAAGGTTTTCTCATAGTCAATTCCCTCAACTTGAGAGAATCCTTTGGCCACAAATATGGCCTTATACTTCTCTATGCTTCCATCTACTGCATTCTTAACCTTGAACATCCATCTCTAACCCACAATTGATTTATCTTCCAGTCTTGCAATGAATTCCCAAACATTGATCTTCATGATGGATTCATATGCTTCCACCATTGCATCAACCCAAACATGTTTATCTACTACTTTCTCAAAATAGGATGCCTTAGTATCTAAAAGTTCAGTCATTAGAGCAATGTAGTCAGTGTACCTCTCAGGTCACTTTCTTTGCCTGCACACATTAGAAGGAGCTCACACATTTTCCCTCACATCTTGTGCCAATCTATCAACTTCTCTACTTATTTTTCTCCCTTCTCTAGATGGTTTATCTTGAGTGGATGTATCCACTTTTCCTCCTCTTTGATCCTCCATTTATGGCTTCTCCAACACTTCCTGAGGCTCCTCCTTTGGAGCTAAAAGTTCCTATTCAGGTGGGATTTGAATCTCCCTATCAATAGAGCACTGCATCAATTTCTCCTCATCAAAATTTACACCAATTCACACAGTTATCATTTTGAGGGAAGGTAAGTACACCCAGTAATTGTTCGGAGTTGTAGTGTAACCCAAAAAAACTCCCAACTTTGTTATTGGCTCAAGCTTCTTCCTCGAATATTTTGAGACATGGCAATAAACAGAGGCTCCAAAAATTCTAAACTAAGATACATCCATATTTCTCCCCAAGAAAGCATCCTCTGGTGTAATCATATAAAGAATCTAATGAGGACCCTGGTTCTACAAGTATACTTTTGTGTTACATGCATTTTCCCATAAATGCGATGGCATCCCTTGGTCATGTAGCATAGATCTTGCAGTTCCAACAATCCTCCAGTTCTTTCTTTCAACTAACCCATTCTGCTGCGATTTGTGGGGTGATGTCATCTCTCTTCGAATTCTTTCTTTCACATAGAAATTCTTAAATTCATTCAAAACATATTCACCGCCATTATCACTCCTGAGAGCCTTCACCTTCTTTCTAATCTTGTTCTCAACTAGGGCCTTGAACTCTATAAACTTTGAGAACGTCTCATCCTTCTTCAGCATGAAGAAGATCCAGCACTTTCTTGAGAAATCATCGACAAATATAACATAGTACTTATGTTATGTAGTGGAGGTTGTCAAGAAAGGTCCACAAACATTAGAATAGACTCTTTCCAAGATTACAATTGTTTTACTATCTTGATCATGGAATGTGGATTTCACATACTTCCCTAACGTACAACATTTCCATACATCATGTTGCTCAAGTGCTCCTTTAGGGAGGCCAGTGGTTATTTTCTGCATAATTCTTAGAGTGCCATGATGCAAATGGACCAATCTCATGTGCCAGAGCTCACCAACATCATGAATCTTTACTTTCTCTTCCTTGCTGCATAATGTAGCTCAATTTTCCACATCCAACTTGTACAAGTTCTTAACTCAAACCTCGATCTGTTTCACTTGTCTAGTGGCTATGTTTCTCAGAAATTATTTCCCTTTGCTGAAGATCAAATCATAACCATGGTCTTCCAAAATAGCTTACATTGACGAGAATCTTCTGCAGGCGAGGCAAAAAGGGGATATTGACTCCCTCTTAAAGCTTACTATATCAATACCAGTAGCATTGTACCTTCCATCATCCCCGAGCTCAATATGCATCTGGATATATTTCTCCTCTAGGTTGCTAAAAAAATCTTTATGCCCTGTCATATAAGACAAGGCACCCAAATACAAGCACCATACACTCACCATCACAGTGTTGGCCATGCATGCGATCAAGATAAAATCTAGCTCAAGTTGTGAAGCCAATGCCTCACCTACTTCTCCTCCTGAATTTTTCTTTCTATAGTATTTGTCTGGACACTTTGTATTATAGTGCTTGAATTCATGAAAATTGAAGCATTTAACTTTTGACATGTCTTTCTTCTTGTCCCCTTGGTTGGATTTTGGTTTGGTTTGAGACTTCTTTCCTTTTCTCTTCTTGCCATTTCCATCCTCTACTTTGGATGAAGTTCCATCTCAGTTATTTCTCCTAAACTCTTCTTGAACCAAGTCAGATGAAAAACTTTCTCACTTCAATAAATTTTCCCTTCCATTCACCGAGTCCTAGTAATTATCCCAATATTTTGGAAGGACTAGAAGAGTTAAGCTCACCATGTCCTCTTTTGCAACAGTCACACCAACCCCTCCAAGCTCATCCCAAACTTGTGTAAATTTGGTGAGATACTATGGAATAGTATCATTCATCTCCATTTTTATTTTTTGAAGTTTGTCTTTGAGGGCCAGTTTTCTATGGTCGCTATTGTCGAATAGCTCTGTCATTTCCTTCCACATTGTGAAAGGAGTTTCTTTACCATGGATATTTGAGACAATGTGGTCTCGCACGCCCTCCAAGATAATTCTCCTCGCCTTTTCGACATCTTTCTTCCATTGGGATAGGTTTTGTGCATCAGTTGATCCTGATTTTGCAATGTGTGTCTTGACATATTCTAGCAATCCATTGTCATCCAATCTCGCCTCCACATGATCCTTCCATGCAATGAAATTAGAGTTGTTGTAAAACCCTCCACCCACATTTACCCAAGTTAACCAGTCTTCTAGGGTAAACATGTGACAAGAGGCTACTAGGATCTGATTCAACTCCCCAGGTACAATTAAGTAATTGAAACCAACAAAACACAACCAATATAACCTTCTACACATGTTACAGAACCTTCAGGAGACAACCAACCCTTCTAGGTGACTAACTCCTAAGGTAACTTGACAATTTACTAACCTAGAGTGACAATCGCCCCATGACATGGGAATTCATGTGAATGGGACACTCCAATATCTCCCACAACAAGGGCATGCCAATGACTACAGAATTTTTTAGCTAATTCTGAGCTTGCGACCCTAGATTTTTTGCCACCTTTTCAGGGCCATGACTCAGGCCACTACCGAGAACTTCATGAAACTTCCAAATGTGAAAATTAACATTGAAACAATGATACTAATTCAAATACTTAACTAGACCCCTACTAGCCATGATAGTCCTTTCATCAAACATGTCACAAATATGTATTCTACAGGTCGTAACAACAGATCGAGCATAGGGGTCTCATACTTATTTGAGAATCTCTAAGAAGAATTGATGCCTTATCACATTAGCTGCATTATCATCTACTAGGTCATATATTCATTGTTCATTCATTTACAAATCAAAACATGATGTGAGCCATACATCATCATTGTCATAAAACATACTCATAACTAGCATACACACACTAGAAATAACAAGGATACAATAGCCATAAAATCCACATATAAACTAGTACATTTACATATGAAATAGCAAGGAATCACCCGACCGTATATTGGTTGAACCAAATCTTTCTTTCAACCAATCACTCCCATGACATATTCCAAGCATGACTGTTGGACTCATAACTAGAAATCAACGAGGACCTCCTGAGGCTAAACCACCTCACCCTCATCAATATAACCAGGATTTACCATAACCCTCACCAGATCACTAGGCCCTAAATAAGCATGGATGCCATCAAATTTCTCCACCTACACCATGAGGAATTTTCTTTTCTTCTAGTCTTTAGGCTTTATTACAATCCCCATTGGATCACTAGGCTCTAATCAAGACTCCACCCTCCAGGATTTACCATATATCCTTCCCTTCACCAACTAATGATTCTTAGGCTTGATCAAGGGTACCCACCTCTAGGATTTACCATATATCCTATCATTCACTAGTCAAGGATTCCTAGGCCCGCAGAGGTAACACAAAATATCGCTTTACTGCAACCCATGATCTGGTTTAGGGATTACTAGGCCAAGGCTTTACCACAATCCATATTTTGATTCAAGGATCATTAGGCCATGTGTTCTTTCTTTTAGATACCACCTTGCTTAGTTTCGAATCCATCTGGTAATCCATCTCAACCAAAAACAGAGAACCCATCACACCATGGCTATCTGGAAATGGCAAGGCAAGGTTGAAGAACATTGTCACACCTAGAAAAACCCATGCCAATGATAGCAAGAGAACCAAGAACACACATGCATAACCATGCATGCCAAATGTAGCAAGGAAATCACACATACAAATCAATACCTACAAATAATGTCATTGTAGCTACTTGATCTCTCTTCCTTGCTTGATCTTTTCTTCCTCTTGCCTTATTATCTTTTCTTGATCCAATGTTGAAGTGTTCCAAGAAAAATTTTAGTGTCCAAGAGTGTGTGAGAGAGAGAATAGAGAGAGAGATCCAAAACTGAACTGAGAAAAGGTACCAACTAATCCTCAGAAGCCTTTTTATTCATGAGGCCTCTATTTTCTTCAATTTTCCCTTATTTTCCTTCATTTTCCTCCTCACATGCAACCTATGACATTTCACCTTCCTTTTCTCCTAATTTATTTTATTTTCATAAATAAAATTCCAATTAATTCCTCTTGCATTTCCTAATCCTTTTCCATTTCCTTTGCCAATTTCCTTAGCCATAATAAACCAAATGAACACCCACACTAGGATGTTTTTCCCAACACTTAGCTTGGAATACGTGTCCCATATCTGTGGTTATTATTTTTCCTTTATTAACTTTTATTACATGGAATTTTCACAAGGGTTGTTACAGAACCCTCCCCCTTGGGGGAAAACCATCCTTGGTGTTCAATGACACCTACAACCAACAAGGATGTTGAAAGAAAAACATATTGTCCATGGAGATTTATAACTTAGCTCATTGCAGTATTTACAATGATCAACCTACTGATAAGAAAACCAACATGACAACATAACAACATGATAAGCATAATGAAATGACACCCATACCACTTATTGGAGCTTTATAACACATCTCGTGGTGATATTTACATCCATATACATATGTGCATATGTCAAAACATCACATCAAAACATATACCAAAATCATTTTCTCAACTAGTGAATAGAGAATGATACATAGCCCACATATGATCTGCCATCCCTCATGTATCTTCATTAGGCCCAAAGTGCTTCCAATTCACTTTAACTTGTTGGATTGATCGATTCTAGAGCATGAGCATCTTTCTCTGCAATATACACTGAGGTTCCAGCTGGAATTATTTATTTAGCTCCGCCTGTAATACAGACAATTCAATCACATGATCAACATATTTAATATACTTCTTAAGAAATGACACATGGAAAACATCATGGAATTTCATTGTTGGAGGTAGTGCAAGTCAATAAGCTATTGGTCCAATCCTTTCAAGAATATTGAAAGGTCCAAAAAAATCGAGGTGTCAGCTTGGTACATGATCCAATCTGTAAGGAGGTCTTGTTAGGCTTGATGTGCAAGTACACATGTTCCACAACCTGAAACTCCTTAGACAGCCTATTCTAATCTTCATAAATATTTTTTCTGTCCTATGTTGCATTCAGATTCTTCTTGATTACCTACTTTTCCTATTCCATATTTGCCAACATGTTTGGTCCTATTAATACCTTATTCACAGGATCACTCCAACTGATGGGAGTATTAAAACTCTGCCTATACAGTCCCTCAAACGATCTCATCCTCCAAAATCATTTTCTCATCCTCCAAAATCATGTTGACCCTCTCTATATGTCTATCTGTCTACGTATGATAAGTTGTGTTGAAGGTCAACTATGTACCCAAACCTACAAATAACTCTTTCCAAGACCTAGAATTGAACTTTGCATCACTATCTGATACGATCTTATTTGGTACATCATGAAAAGTCACTATATCTCTGATGAATACATTTTCTACATCATTAGATAAATATGTAGACTTCGTTGAAATGAAGTGCACTACCTTAGTCAATCTTTCCATAACAACCATGATAGAATCATGTTTTCTAGATGTCCTTAGAAAATGTTTAATGAAATTCATGGAAATGACCTCCCATTTCAACTCTGGAATCAGAATCGACTGTAGTAGTCCACTTGGATGCTTACGCACTACTTTTACTTGTTTACAAGCGAGGCATATAGCTAAAAACTCAACCATTTCCTTCTTCAAATTCAGCCAACAATAAAATTTCTTCATTCTTGTTAACATCTTTTGATATCCCAGGTGGCCTGAATATGGCTTAGCATGAAATTCCTTCAAGATTAGCTTCTTGAGATGACTATTTTCTGGCACATATATCCTATCAAATTTGACCAAGTCAGTTGCTATGAGATTATATTCCACATCCTTATCACCTATACCATGTTGTAACATGTGTGTAAGATCCCTATACCTTCCATCTTGTTGCCTTGCTTATAAGATTTGATCTTGTAAGTATGTCCCATAAGAACACATTATTGTTATATGACTCACCTATATCTGCCTACTAAGATCATTTGCAACCCAAATCTCTTTACCTTTGATGTACCTAATCTCAAAGTCAAACTCATTAATCGTGGCCAACTATCTATCTTGCATGGTATTCAAGTTCGTCTAATCAAACAAGTATCTCAACCTATTGTGATTGCTCATCAATACAAAGCTCCTACCAAGAAGATAATGCCTCCACATCTTCAATGCATGGATGATCACTTCCATCTCAAGATCATGTGTTAGATAATTCTTCTCATGCTCATTCAGTTTTCGTGACTCGTAGCATACTACCTGTCCTTCCTGCATAAGGAGTCCACCAAGTCCTCTCTTGCAAGCATATGTACATACCACAAACTCTTTATCTAGATATGTAATATTTAACATTGGAGCATTGGTCAACAACTGCTTTAACTGCTCAAAACTTGTTGCACATTCTTTTGTCCACTCAAATTTTTGTCCTTTCCTTTAAAGTTATGTGACAAGATATGCAATGCGAGAGAAATTCCTGATGAACCTCCTATAGTAACCTATTATCCCCATAAATGATCTGACCTCATCCACATTTCTAGGAGTTTCCCACTCCATGATAGGCCTTACCTTTTTTGGATCCACTGCTATGCCTTCCTTGGAAACCACATGTCCCAATTAATGTACCTTTGTCTGAAAGAAACTGCATGTACTAAGCTTAGCATACAACTGATGCTCTCTCAACAATCTCAATACTATTGCTAAGTACTTAGTATGCTCTTCCTCATTTTAGAATATATCAAGATGTCATCAATAAATGAAATAACAAACTTGCCATATAAGGATGAAATACAATATTCATCAAGAACATAAAAGTAGTTGGAGCATTAGTCAAATCAAATGGAACTACAACAAACTCATAATGCCCATACTTGGTCTAGAAAGTTGTCTTGCAAATGTACTCTTCCTTGATACATATCTAATGATATATGGCTCTCAAGTCATTCCTTGAGAATGTTGTTGCTCCCTTCAAATGATCAAACAAATCCTCAATCCTTGACAATGGATATCTATTATTGATTGTCACCTTGTTCAACTGCTAGTAATCAATGCATAGCCTACGAGTATCATCCTTCTTCTTCAAAAACAATACCAGTTCACCCCACAATGATACACTTGTCCTAATGTATCCTTTGCTAATAATTTCCTTCAATTGTAACTTCAACTCTACTAACTCTAGAGTGCTCATCATGTATGGTGCCTTTGATGTTGGTGTTGCCCCTGGTACCAACTCAATGGAAAATTCCATTTCTCTATAAGGTGACAACTCTAAAATCTCTATCAGAAACACATCTTAAAACTACTGCAAGATCGAGCACTTGTTCAATACCTCTACATCCTCAATATCCTTACCTTTATCGCTAGAAATACACACTGCAAATAACACACACCCTTTTCTTCAATTGCTCTTAGCTATCACCATTTTGACTGATGTTGCCTTCTTCTTATCCTGCAAGATACTTTGTTCTCCATTTTCATCAAAGCACTCAATGGCCTTCTCATAGCAATCCAATTTGGTCCTATAAATATACAACCAATACATACCTAAAATAATATTATATGATCCCAACGACAATACATTCAATTGTGTTGAGGTAGGCATACCATTCAACTCGAATGTACAAGCTCTTACCCAGTGATACACTCTCTTCTTTGTACTTGTAGCCAACTACAGTAACCAGGATTTTAGAATTACTTATTTATTCAAAAGACACTTATCCACCAGGTCAAGACTAGCATAACTATAATTAGATCTAGGGTCAATCAAAATGGAAATGACTTTATCACAAATCTTACCATCCATCTCGATAATAGTTTCCTAGTGTTATGCTTGCTTACTATCTAGTGCTGCATAAATCTATGGAATTCTCTACCCAACATCCCCAACTGTTTGCGCCTTCTATGCACTGTAGATATGAGGCCTACCACCCTAATTCTATGGAAAATCCCTCTTAATATGTTCCTTACTACATGTTTAACACTCCACCCATCCTATACCATCACCTCTATTATGTTGTTGTGACCCATGTCCCTCTCTAGTTATGTTGAAATTCTTGTATGGTGCAACATTCTCTTTCTCTTGTGCATTTTGAGGCCTTGTTCTTTTCGGATTCCATTTACCTTTACCTTTGTCATGCCCTTTCTAACCTTGCTGAGATTCATTCTTACGCTTTGAATGCTCATAACATCGTTTCAATTTCCCAATAACTTTCTCAAGTGACCAAGGCTCATCATACTGAATCCCATCTCTAAATGTTAATGACAATCCACTGAAAATCCTCTAAACTTTAGCTTTCTCATCTTTAAGATATGGTACATATCTCAATAACTCTAGGAACTTGGTCATATACTCCTCATCTGTCGATCCCATCTTTATCTCATAGAACTCCTTAGCCTTACTATCTTAGTACCTCTCTGACAAGTACTTATTCCTAAAAAGTCTCTTGAATTCATGCCAACTCAAGTATTTTATCCTGATGTCCCTAACCCACTTCACATCTTCCCACCAGAGGTTTTCTTTCCATTTGAGGCTAAATATAACTATTTTGGCCTTCATATTCTCTTTGTACTCATGCATTTCAAAGAACTTATTCATCCCAAGTAACCAAGCCTTCACATCCTCCAGCTTCTTCAAGTATCCATCAAATATAGGTGGCTTAGCTTTCTTAAACTCATATGGAAAGTACCCCCAATCACTCCTCCTATAACGATGATAACAATGACAATAATAGTGCCTGTTAGAACCAGAACTAGAATAGTACATGTTTCCATTACCTCTCCTATTTGGAGTATCCAAGAGCCTGCCATTTCTAACTATTTCATCCTTATCCAACATGTACCCACCATGAGATCTACTGCCATATGACCCATTAGTCCTATCCTCCTACCCATGGTTGATCTAAAGTGGTCCCTGTCTCTGCAAAATCTAACAAACTTTGAAGGATTATTGCATTGACTTCTACTTGTTTCTCCTATTCCTATGTGATTTTTTCATTATGATTCTTACAACTTCTTAATTCTTCCTTCAAGCTTCTCAATTTGTATGCTAAGTCAAACAAGTTCCCAACACCACGCATCTCATATGATCCACAGGGAGAGTCTCGTGGACTGTAGTATACCATATTTCTAGTCATCTTTGATACCTTTTCTACCAAGCATACCATGTAATCTAAGCCAAAATATAAACATAATCAACATACCTTAGTATAGTTTGGGGAGGATATCTCATCTACAAGATCAATCAGATTAGCGCAATACATGCATAAACATAATCATAATAGGATATAGATATCATCCTAACCATAGTCCATTCATCAATTCATGACCATATCAACCACACCTTATGACCTCATGCATGACAACTACAACCATATCAATGTATGCTTAACAACATATACAAAATTCCATGCATAAGCAATGCCTAACCGGCATACACTCATGGAAACAAATTCAACAACAACACCATCAAATTTCACATGGTGACATCACTACAACCATGGCCACCATCATGCATATATAACAAGTACATAGACCACAAGCATAGAGAACACATATATGCATTTGACATGATTGCATGACCAATGCACACTGCCCATCCAGTCCAAAGGGTGAACCGTGCTCTGGTACCACTTTGTAACCCCATCCTCCCACATTTACCCAAGTTAACTAGTTCACTAGGGTAAACGTGTGACAAGAGGCTACTAGGATCTGATTCAACTCCACATTATAGTTAAGGAAGTGGAACTGAAAAAACACAACCAATTTGACCTTCTACACATGCTACAGAACCTTCATGAGCTAACCAACCCTTCCAAGTTACCAACCCTTAAGGTAACTTGACAGTTTAATGACCTAGAGCCTCATTCGCTCCCATGACATGGGCATGCATGTGATTGGGACCCTCTAGTTTCTCCCACAACAAGCACCTGCCAATGCTCGGGGACTTTTTCAGCTAGTTCTAAGCCCGTGACCTCGGATTCTATGCCACCTTTTCATGGCCAAGACTCAGGACACTACCTAGAACTTCATGAAACTTCCAAAAATAAAAAGTAACATTGAAACAATGATACCAATGCAAATACTTGACCAAGGACATGACTGAGCCCCTACTGGCCATGACATTCATTTTGGCAAACATATCACAAATATGCATTCTACAAGTCATAACAACATATATGAGCATAGGGGTCACATTATTATCTGAGAATCACTAAGAAGCATTGATGCCTTATCACATTAGTTGCATTATCATCTACTAGGTCATATGTTCATTTTTCATTCATTTACAAATCAAAACATGATGTGAGCCATACATCATCATTGTCATAAAGCATAGTCATAACCATAATATAAACAAAAAAATAAAAAGGATACAACATCCATAAAATCCACATATAAACTAGCACATTTACACATCAAATACCAAGGAGAAGGAACTCTTATTAATGAATGCATAAGCCAACAAGTTATGGGACTTCCACAAACCACCCGACCATAGATTGGTTGAATCAAAGCTTTATTTTAGCCAATCACCCTGCCATATTCCAAGCATGAATGTGGGACTCACAACCAGAAATCAACCAAGGCCTCTCGAGGCTAAACCACCTCACCCTCATCAATAGAACCAGACTTTACAATAATCCTCACTGGATCACTAGGCCCTAAACAAGCATGGATGCCACTGGATTTCTCCACCTACACTGTGAGGAATTTGTCTATCTCCTAGCCTCTAGGCTTTATCGTAATCCCAACTAGATCACTAGGCCCTAATCGAGAATCCACCCTCCAAGATTTACCGTATATCCTACCATTCACTGGCTAAGTATTCCTAGGCTCGATCAAGGGCAACCACCTCTAGGATTTTCAATATATCTATTCATTCATTGATTAAGGATTCCTGGGCCCATCGAGGTAACAAAAAATTTCACTTTACCAGAACCCATAGTTTAGTTCAAGGGTTACTAGGCCAAGGCTTTACTGCAATCCACATTTTAATTTAGGGATCACTAAGCCATGTGTTATTTGTTTCATAGACCACCTCACTTAGTTTTAAATCCATATGGCAATCCAACTCAACCAAAAACATGAGAACCCATCACACCATGGCTATCTAGAAATGGAAAGGCAAGGTTGAAGAACACTATCACACCTGGAAAAAAACATGCTAATAATAGAAGGAGAACCAAAAATGCGCATTCATAACCATGCATAGAAAATCTAGCAAGGAAATCACACATGCAAATCAATACCTGGAAATACTCCCATTGTAGCTACTTGATCCTACTCTTCCTTGCTCAATCTTTGCTTCCTCTTGCATTCTTTTCTTTTCTTGATCTAAGGTTGAAGTGCTCCAAGATAATGCTAAGTGTCCAAGAGTGAGAGAGAGAGAATAGAGAGAGAGCTCCAAAACGAAATTGAAAAAAGGTACCAACTAATCCTTAGAAGCATTTTTATTAATGATGCCTGTATTTTCTTCAGTTTTCCATTATTTTCCTTCATTTTCCTCCTCACATGAAACTAGTGACCTTTCACCTTCCTTTTCTCTTAATTTCCTTTGTTTTCAAAAATAAAATGCCAATTAATTCCTCTTGCCTTTCCAAAACCTTTTACATTGCCTTTGTGAATTTCCTTAGCCATAATAAACCAAATGAACACCCACACTAGGATGTTTTTCCCAACACTCAGCTTGGAATTTGTGTCTCATAACCTTGGTTATTATTTTTCCTTTATTAAATTTTATTAAATGGAATTTTCACCAGGGCTATTACAGTTGCCTTCCAAGGCATACTCTAGTCTCAACCCATTAAATGTCATCTTCCCAACTCTGAAGAGATCTTGCTAAATTGAACTACAAATTCCAACCTCCTGAGAAACAACTTCGAAATTCTTGTTCTAATGTGAATCCTTCTCTGATACCATGTAGATTTATGGTTATAGAATTGCAATTTCTTATGAACTTTTAATCTAAATCACAAGACAAAATCCTACTCTACTTCTCTGTGGAATTCAATTCACAATTTAGAACATCAATCACAAACATGCAATGAGAAATAACACACATGCACACAATATTTTTCCAAGGGAAATCAATTTTCTAAAAGCCCCTTTGCCTGCTTGCATTAATCAAATGAATAGATATTGTATTACAATTTCTTGCTCAACTGAGAAAACCTACAAGTGCATAACCTTTCTCTCTACTCACTAAGAAAATCTAACCTAGAATAAATCAATTTCTGCCTCTTTTTGAGCCGCTATTTCCTTGTGCAATTCTTGGGGAAATTAGGTTCATATTATTTAGGAATTTCCTCCAAATTGATTGTGTAATTCCCAAGGTTAATCATTTGGTTGCATGAAATACATGTACACTCCAAAATAGTCTACAATTGATGTTACATTGCCTTAAAATCTCCACCACAGTTGGAGAACATGAATTCTCTGCATGCACTAGCTATTTTAGGCTGATTAATCAGTTAATTGGATGATCACTAAGTTATAATTTTGTCCCACTACACAACTAACCTTCCACTGGTTCCTCCAACAGTTAGAGCTAGTTTAACTTCATAAACATGGATATAACTAACCTTGATTAGTACAAATTAGCAATCACACATACTTAACTGAACTCCAAGCCCTCTAACTCAAATTTATTAAGCTAACTAAGTGACACAAACCATGTCACACAAGTTAACTGCATCCAAGTTGTCTGCTGATGTGGAAATTTGAATTTTCTCAATTTGACCAAGGCAAAGTCAAATTGAGACTTTCTTACTACATTTCTCAACACTTCACATCCAAACTAGGAAATCTGACCACCGTTTGATAGAGCCACTGACTTACCTTTATCCATCTTCATACTCACGACCTCAAAAATTAGTCTTTCAGCCATTGAATACTTGATATCTACTTTAACCAAGCCTCCAGATATCAACACCGATCTTTGTTTAGCACCATATTTGGCCCTCATATTACCTTAGATAACCCTTAGCCCTCAAGTTTTGAAGCTTGGCTCAGTTGATCTAGCAGCATTTGGTCATACTAGGGCTTAATCACCCTGTGACTACTTGATCCGCCCCTCTTCCTGCACTCAACCTTCTTCCTATAGCTTCTTTGACCCAAGTCTTAAACACAATCCCTTCCTCTTTCCATCGATACATCCAGATCTAAGCCTTTACCTACAGATCTAAGTCTTGTAGGTATCGAACCTTCCTTAAAAACTTAGATCGGGTTTTTTCATGTCTAAAGTAGGTAATTTTTTTCCCTTTCTACTACAAGTTGGACCCTTTTGTAGGTTGTGGCTACTCCATAATTTATACTATGAATTGCCCCTCTTCTCATCCATGGATAGGACTGTCACATGGTTGTGGATGGATCCATTCAACCTCAACACCAAAACTCCTTCCTTCTAGTCACCACATAGAGGAAACTAAGTCATGCTTGCAACTGCAAGATGTGTCAATAATTGAGAATGAACTCTAAGGTATGACCAATATATCTTATTTTTTGTTGAATACCATTGGCAAGAAGTGATCCATCCAAGGTGAATCTTCATTATTGCAGGAGTCTTACACTTGGAACATATGCCTGAATGATGAGTATGTTTTTAACAATGCTCACAAGAGTGAAGATAAAAACATTGATCTTTCACATGGGAAGTGTTATCACATTGTTGGCATCTATGAATCTAAATTGGTTGTGGAAGAGGAGCAAGATGTGGATTAGGTCAAGGTAAACTATCCTAAGGAAATCCAAAACTCTAAAACAGGATTGGCTTAGAATAGTCTAGAATGTGAATCATATCCAAGACTAGTTATTTTCTTGTTGTTGATAATTTCTTCCCAAGGTCTAATGATGGGCTTGGGAAGCCCAATATGAACCTCTCCATCTTCATATAAATTCTCTCCTGGAGTGGCCTCGCTGATCTGAGAAAGTACTTGGTTCTAATAGGAATCAACCTCAACATCAAACAAGGAATTATTCATAACTTACACTAGTTCAAAATGTTGATTATTTTGTTGTAGCTCATCTTGTTGTAACTGTGACTCAAGATAGAGAAATTCAATCTTCTCCTATGCATCTTGTAAGTATACTCGAACATATGTGAGAGTGACTTTGTTGACTTTGACTGTACCATTAAGAGTAGAGTCTATTAGAGTGTTCAATAACTCTAATAACTCAAAAATTCTGGCCATTTTTCCAACAATACAAGCTAAACAGATGAAGGTGTTAATTAGTTATAATCGAGAATGGAAAATGGTGCCTTGATAAAGTTTCTAACCAAGCAACATATAAGAGAGAATCTAAACAATGAAAATTGAATATGAATGGAAAATGGTCAATGATTTTGATATTTCTCCTTCCAAATAAACATCTTGAAATTTAAAAGTCTCATTTATTCAATATTAAGCATCCAACATTGTCCACCTACTTTAATAGAACACATTTATACACAAATATACCACATAATAAACATTTATTAAAATGAAGATTGAGTGCAATGATATAATTAATCTCTCTTTGATCACTCAACCTATTACAATTCAATCATCCAATGATGGTAGTGCAGATGCCTTCAATATTTGATGAAAATCATATTACCTTCAATTATAGATCTTTAGGTTTCATGAAATGCCTATGAAACATCCTTATTTTTAGACAACATGTTGAAACACAAGGGTACTTCAATTTTTTGAATTAAACATAGACTGAATAGAGTGCATTGATTAATTATATAGAGGTTATTAGAGATGGAGCTACAATTGGACTTGGTATACTATATAATTGTAGCCCTTCACAAACATTTTGACTCTGCAGACTTGCCTTCAGCAAAGTATTTCCCAAGCTGGGAAGGACAAGGCTAGTCCTCAAACTATTGCCCAATATACCCTAAACCTTCTCTGAAAAAAGTCCCACCGACTATTCCTGAAATTATGTTCTTATCTGGTTAGACCAAAAGTTTCAACTTAAAGGCGATGGGATGGTTTAGGTGTAAGGGGCCACAGAGAACAACCCTTTGATTTATTTCTTGTCTCTTTCACATAAGGACAATCATGGTTGCAACCATAATTTGGAAAAGAGTTACTAAATATTGTAAGAGATTTCAAGGTCAAATTTGAATTGAAGTGGTGAATCAATCATAAAAACACACTCTCATATCCTTGAGGATCGTAAGCATGGTCTCATATCCAATAACGATTTGTATTTTTCTTTTCTATCACAAGGATGAGGTCCTCTTTTTGAATTCAATTTGCACACACGTAGAGAAATTACTACGGAAAAAGGTAAGGAAATATCATATCTATAATAAAACATTACCACAAGGGTTGGTGAAATGATAATTAGGTAAACCCACTCAAAGGGATGTAACACACTATAGCACTAGCCTTATGAGTAGTAAGAGTGAGACAACATGACTGATATCCATTGCATCGGTTTCATTTCCATGCCTTTTGATCCTCAGGCCCGTTATCACTCCACAATGTAGGTGCCTTCACATTATTAAAACCTCTCATTTGACCATATACCCTTCAAACCTCCATACACAATGCTTGTATATATATTATTTTGCATACTATACACACAGTGAATGACTATTGAGGTCATAAAATAACACCTTACTCAACTAAAATAGAGAGATGTCATAGACAGGCACATAAAAGAATAAAAAAGGGCATAAATTTTCCTAGACGTGAATTTCGTGTTAGAAAATTATATATTACAGAGCAATGGAACACCTAAAATATATTATAGAAATATAAGAAAAAAAACGAGACATGGAAATACATGGTTCACCCAATTTGGGCTACATCCACGGAGATACAGCCAGTCCTTCCTTTTTATTATCCAGCAACCTGAAGAGATACAACCTACAGTAAATCCATTGTAATTCCCTCTTCTCTCTCACACAATCTCCTCTCTCTTTCTCACTCAGAATACAAATCTACATAGATGCAATACAATTCCCTCATATATAGCAAGGGGTTGCCTTCTAAGGCAAAAAAACCTAAATTAAACATAACTTCTACCGTCAGATCTTCGCCTAATGAAAGGCCTAGATTGACTATGAAATTACAACATTTTACAACGTAATTTTACATCTATTTTTAGCTTCGGGGGCGCTGCCCTCGATCCTCCACCAGGGGGGGCCTCCCACAGATTGCAGTCACCCCCCCTAAACCCTCCTTGCAGGCAAATATTATGGGCGGAATTTCCGCCACATTACGAACTCAAGTCCAATGCAGTGATACCTATGAATAAAGAAGATAATCAGGCTCCACACCCAATAATCTCCCACTTGGAGACTGATTATAGCAACTCCACCGCTGCTTCATTTGCTAGACAATGACTCCACTTTGGACCTGGTTGTTTGTCATCTTCATAATCATACTTGAAGACCAATTGAAACCGTGCAAAACCTCATTTTCTCCCTAGTTACAACTTTTGTTAACATATCTAGAGGATTCTGGCTAGTGTGTATCTTTTCCAGCTTCAACTGTCCATCTTCCAACATTGATCGTATGAAATGATACTTGAGTTGTATATGTTTTTTCTTGGAATGAAATGTAGAGTTCTTTGAAAGATGTATGGCACTATGGCTATCACTGTATAACCTGTCCAACTCCTGCTTCTTACCCAATTCATCTAGAAACCTTTGTAACCAAATCATTTCTTTACTAGCCTATGAAGAAGAAACATACTCTGCTTTCGTTGTTGAGAGTGCAACAACACTTGGTAGTTTTGAAACCCGACTGACAATTGTTCCACCTACAGTAAACACATACCCTGTTGTGCTCCTCATGATATCTCTATCACTCACCATATCTGCATCAACATATCCCTGTAGAGAAATGTTTGAACCACCAAAGCATAATGCTTTATTTTTGGTACCTCTCAAATACCTAAGAATACACTTCATCACCATCTAATGTTATTTTCCTAGATTGTTCATGTATTTGCTTACAACTCCCATTGCATGTGCAATATCAGGCCTTGTGCAGACCATTACATACATTAAGCTTCCAATTGCTTATGCATATGGAACTTTAAACATATAATCCATTTCTTCTTAAGTCTTGGGACACATTTCCTTAGTTTGAAATGGCTAGCCAAAGGTATACTAACTAGTTTTGCATTTTTCATATTAAATCTTTTCAACACCTTTTCTATGTACTCACTCTGAGACAATGTTAATTTTGTATTCTTCATATCTCTAGTTATTCTCATACCAAGGATTTTTTTGCAGCACCCAAATCCTTCATTTATAATGAGTTTGGCAATTTTCTTTTGAGCACATTTATTTCCTGCATGTTAGAACCTACAACAAGCATGTCATCTACATACAATAACAATATCGTATAGTTGCCATCATTTTTCTTTTTGAGATAAACACAATGATCAGAGTGACATCTAGTATAATCTTGTTCAGACATAAACCCGTCAAATTTTAGATACCACTACCTTGGAGACTATTTTAAGCCATACAAGCTCTTCTTTAACGTGCACACTAGTTTCTCCTTCCCTTTTACCTCATATCGTTGTGGTTGTTGCATATATATCTCTTCCTCCAAATCCCCATGGAGAAAGGTTGCTTTACATCTAACTTCTCAAGATTCAAATCTTCAGCTGCTACTAGACTTATAATAGTTTTTATTTAAGTCATCTTAACAACAGGAGAAAATAACTCATCAAAGTCTATACCCTTTTTTTGTGCAAACCCCTTCACCACAAGTCTAGATTTATACTTTTTTCTACCTTCATCTTCTTCCTTCAACCTGTAAACCCATTTATTCTGTAATGTTGTTTTACCTACAAGAAACTTGACTAAGTCCCAAATCTAGTTACGTGCTAAGGAGTCCATCTCTTCTTTCATGGCTTTCTCCCACTTCTTCCTGGTTTCTACCTGCACTGCTTCTTCATAACATTTTAGTTCACTAGAATCAATCAAAAATACATAATATAATGGAGAGTATCATTCAGGGGGTCTACCTATCTTTGTAGATCTTCTAACACCACTTTCAGAAGTTTGTGATGCTTGTTGTTGTTGTGGTTGTTGTTGTTGTTCTCGCTGTTGATCATTATGATTTTCAAGCACCTTCACTTTTTCTGTGATCTCATCAAGCACTGTGTATTCTCTATTTTCTTTTTCCTATTTCTTTTCCTGCATCTGATCCTTATACAAAACCTTTTAATTGAATATGATGTCTCTGCTCCTAATGATTTCGTGCTTTTCATAATCATAAAAGCGATAACCAAAATCATTAACACCATATCCAATAAAGGTACATTTATTTGATTTTGCCTCAAGCTTTGTTCTATTTTCTTTGTTAATGTGGACAAAGGCTTCACAACCAAAGCTCTTTAAAAATTAGTAGTTTACCTTTTTAACTGCCCATGCCTCCTCTGGAATACCACCATCCAAGGAACTTGAAGGCCCTCTATTTATTAGATAAATAGCAGCATGTACAATATTTGCCTAAAATTGTAAATGTAATCTTGCATGCAATCTCATGCACCTTGCATGCTCCATGATTGTCCAGTTCATCCTTTCTAACACACCATTTTCTTGCGATGTTCTTGGAATTGTCTTCTCTCTGTGAATTCCATTCTTTGAACAGTACCTATCAAACTCTTTGCTGCAATATTCACCTCCATTGTCTGATCAAAGACACTTCAACCTTTTTCCTGTCTCATTTTCAACTAAATCTTTCCATTCCTTGAAAGTAGCAAATACATCAGATTTATTTCAAATACAATAAATCCAGGTTTTTCTGGTTGCACCATCAATAAAAGTAACATAATAATGAGATCCACCAAGAGATGATACCTGAGCAAGTCCCCATACATCTGTATGCACAAGCTCTAATTTTTTGCTCTTCTTTTCTTTCCCAACTCTAAGGAATCTGACTCTCTTTTGTTTTCCATAAACACAATTCTCGCAGAATTTTAAATCAACATGCTTCAAAACCTGGCAACAAATTTCTTGAGTGAAGAATCTGCATCCCCTTCTCACTCAAGTGCCTAAGCCTATGATGCCACAATGTCGTATCTTCTCCTATAAAGGTTAAAGCATTAACATAATTAGAAATACCATTGCATAAATACAATTTACCAACCTTTTCTCCTTTTTCTATTACCAAGGCTCCCTTAGTGACCTTCCAGGTTTTATCTGTAAAAGTAGTCACACAACCTTCACCTCCCAACTGCCCTGTTGAAATAAGATTTTTCTTCAAATCTGGAACATGCCTTACCTCCTTCAATAGCCATTGATTTACATTTTGTTGTTTTATGAAATTTGTACCCATTCCAATGGTTTCACAGGTTTTATCATCACCCAATCGAACCTATCCAAAATATCCTTGAACATAATCATGAAAATGTTTCCTATCAGGTGTGGCATGGAATGAGGCCCCTGAATCTACCACTCAAGCATCAATAATATTTTCCAAATAAATAATCAAAGCATCTTGCAACAAATCACCTGTCACATTCGCTTCATCATTGTTTTATTGTTGTGCATCTCCTTCTTTTCCCTTTCGAGATTTGCAGTATCTCTTCAAGTGTCCTTTCTTCCTGCATTTCCAACACACTATCCCCGATCTGGACTTGGATCTGCCTTTCCTTGACTTACTGTGATATCTTGGGCTCTTTCCTCTTTCCATTTTTCTTCCCCTAGTCTATGTAGTCAAAGCATTACCTGATGTCTCACTGGGGCTTTTCCATCACAATTCCTCGCTAAGGATTGCACCGACAACATCATCAAACTTTAAAGTACTAGATCCAGAGACAGAGTTACTAATGGCCATAACTAAACCATTCCAAATTTCTGGCAATGAGCATAGAAATAATAGAGCCCTAACTTCATCATCAAAAGTTATCCCTACAAAACTTAACTTACTGGTAACTGTATTAAATTCATTTAAATGATTAGCAATAGATCCACCTTCTAACATCTTCATATTAAATGAACACTTCATAAGAAGTACCTTATTTGAGATCGAGGGTCTTTCATATAGTTTGGCCAATGCCTTCATTAAACCCTTTGTTGTCATTTCCTTTTAAATATTAAATGCTACCGACACTGCTACGCACAACCGTATTGTTCCAAATGCCTTTCTGTCAAGAATACCCCATTCTATGTCTGTCATACTCATTGGCTTCTTTGTATTTCCCCTCAATGGTAGGTACAGATCTTTCTGATGCAAATAATCTTCCATCTGCATCTTCCATAGCTGGTAGTTTTCTTCATTAAATTTTTCAACCCTAAACCTACCATCTTCTGCCATTTCTCCCACTCGAACTAGGAACCCTTCTCTCCTGCGAGTTTATCAGCCAAATAGACCTTCGGCTTTGATACCAGTTGTTAGAAAATTGTATATTACAAAGCAATGGAACACATAAAATATATTACAACAATACAAATATAGAAAACACATAAAATAAGAGAGACACAGATATGCATGGTTCACCCAATTTGGGCTATGTCCACGAAGAAACAACCAGTTCTTCCTTTTTTATTATCCAACAAACTGAAGAGATACAACCTACACCAAATCCATTGTAATTCCCTCTTTGCTCTCACACAATCTCCTCTCTCTTTCTCACTCAGTATATAGATCCACATAGACACAATACAATTCCCTCATATATAGCGAGGGGTTGCCTTCTAGGGCAAAAAACCCTAAATTAAACATAACTTCTACTGTTAGATCTTCGCCTAATGAACGGCCTAGATTGACTACAAAATTACAACATTTTATAAGGCAATTTTACATCTATTTTTAGCCACCCCCCCCCTTGGACCCCCCTTGCAACGCAAATATTACGGGTGGCGTTTCTGCCACATTACGAACTGGGGTCCAATGCGGTGATACCTCTAAATAAAGAAGATAATCAGGCTCCACACCCAACATTTCATTGATAAAAGAAGACTTGACTAGCAAAGATGTCATGCTAGGAGAATCAACAAATAACCAACAGAGGGTAGGAGTCTAGCACGAGAGGAGAGGTGAGTGTTAGGGTTTCCACATGCTAAGAATAATCTCTTTCAAGAGATACAATGATAGATTTTTAGCGTGATAGATTTTTGACAAGAAGAGGAGTTAATGAGTGAGGCAGGAATGCCTAAATTTGTGACATGTCGTGGAGGAACAATACACAACCGTGGCTCAAGCTTGAGTGTGTAAGGAACATGCTTGCTTTGATATAATGTTAAACTCAAAAAAAAGTGATAGGTAGGATTTAGATAACTCATGTGTTTTCATACTATTCACAAGATGTACATGTAAATATATTTTCCATTGACCCTTAGTTTTAATCTTCTAAGAGGTATCTTGGACTTCTATGATGGTTGGCCTTCACTTGAGGTTTTTTGCTTTCCATTCAAGTGAATGAGCTAGATACACATAACCCCAAGGATTATGTTTCAAACACATAGCTTCAGGATGCATAATATTAGTTGCTTCATTGAAATTCTATTTCCCCCCTACATTGCTTTGTAGGTGAAAAAGTGTTGCTCTGCATCATCCTTCTTAAGTTTTTGGAAAAATAGAATTATAAAGGTATATTCTAATGCCACCATAGAAACTTTTATGGTTGATCCACTTGCCAGTTGTAAATTAGCTATTAGTTTCCTTCGTAATGGAACCTTCTTGTCCCCAAGCTTCTTTGGATTACTAACTTCTATTGATGTGTTAGTCTTATTTTTTCCTAATCTCTCACCTAAATCTCAATCCTTCTACTCTCTAAATAAATTTAATTTCCACTTAATACCCTACTATATTCTGGTTATTGAAAATTTTCTATTAGAAATAATGAGAGGGGGGTGAATGAGTATTTCATTCTGACTAGTCAATTTTTAATATTTAGAGCATTAATTAACATTAACATTGGATCAAAACATAAATCAACAACACCATTCAACAATGCACGATATCAAAGGTAGCAGACATGAGATTTTTAGGTGGAAACCATTCCAAGAGAAAAACCACCAAATGATTCTTAATATAGGCCTTTAAATATTACATCAATGGGAATCTCGAACTTCGAGGGTTTATCAACTCCAACTGAAAGGATGCTCCAACACCTTGATTTACCAACTCCAACTGGAAGGATGTTGCAATACCCTAGTTTACCAACTCCAATTGGAAGGATTCTCTAATACCCTGGTTTTACCAGCTCTGGCTGAAAGGATGCTCCAACGCCCTGCACATGCTCCAACCTTCCCTAGAACCACCCTACCACCCTAAAGTGTTCTCAGGATTCGACCTAGAGGAGACACTAATCTTGGTCTTGCACCACCGTGCCACCCTACACAACAAGCTAATATTTTCTCTTAAGGCTCTGACCTTTAATTTACCACAGTGGACCACGTTTCACAATTTTCAAACTGGATCCACATATTCTTAATTACAATACAAAAGATCAACTACAATAGAATCCCTACTCAATCAAATATTTGTATTCTCAATTTGTACATCAATAACAAACCCTAGTAGCTTACATCAATAACCAACTCATTACACAACAACTTTGCAACAATAATAACGAGTAACCAATTTGATATCTACAATATTATGAAACCCTAGCTCTACTCAAAAAAACCTTGATACATGTTAATTTGATCCTACCATATCACTTTGTGACAAATATATCACTAACTTAATAGCAACAGTGTCCTTATTTTCACTCCTGCAAATATTCCCTCACGCATGTCAACCCATTCTCAACCATTAAAAATGGTAAGTATACAATGTCACTCAATCATTCTAGTACAAACCCTAACAAACTTCTGAAACGTCTTCAAGGACAAGATCAAACTCATGGCAATACATACAAGTTGTCATACAAGCCCTGTCTAATGACAAACAATCAATATATTAGGTAGCAATACAAAAACAATGGCATATATTCCTTGCAGACTGAATTAGCAATGCACACACCTTTGCTTCAGTTCAATGCATTCATGCTAAAACACCACAATTAATGTGTTGGTCAGAAGTACAACTAGAATTAGCTCTTCAAAGCACAAATTTACAGTCCTCAAATTTCATTTCCAATCTTCACATTAGCTTGATATATCAACTCATCAAAGACCTATGTTCTTGATCCTTTGTCAAAGGCTTAGATCTGCTGATGTAAAGTATGCCTCTGACCTGTTATGTATTCTACCCTAAATATGCCTAAAAGCTACACTTTTCTGATTTCAATGTTTTATGTGACAACTTCCTTCAATAACTTCACATAAATCAACTATGAATATGCCTTTCCTTAAAACGATGTAGACAACACATTTCTCCTTATTCTACTCTTGAGATTAGTCAAAAAGGAACAAACAAAACCATTGGATGACACAACTAGAAGAAGTCCTAATGTAGATAAGCCAAATTATGCCTAAAGATTCATTAAAACATTCAATACACTTCCTCAACGGTTGCTTAATATCTAATATTCAGATTTGTTCAACAATTCAAGCAGCCTATACCTTGAAATTTGCTTGAATGCAATCACAAGATGATGAGAATATACAAATGGTAAAAAACTCCTCTGATAAGGTCTAGATCCAACCTTAGTAATGACTCAAAAAATCATAACAAAACATACCTCTTCAAGGATCAACAAAATATCCACAGATCAAGTTTCTAATACGTTCAATATTCTTTTGCAACTTCTAGTACCTTAACATAAGTAAAAACTAACCTCTGCAACCCTAGACCTTAAAAATTGAAATGAAACATACCTTGAATAGGAATATACTAAATCTTGAGATTTTCCTTCAAGAAACCGTACTTCAAAAGAACAATATAGTGATTCTTTGTCAAGGGAGGCCGAAACTATGTGCCATATACCACAAAATGCGACAAACAAAATTCTAGGTCAAAACATCAAGAGATATGTCAAGGGAGGGGTTTGAATAGGCTTCAACATAGGTACAAACTCATCCAAATTTCTACGACCAAGAATGATGTTAGGAAGACTGAAATCATTACAGAGATGAGGCTCTAAATGTGGTCTTATATATTTACAAAAAGGAACCTTAATGAAATCCAAATACACCACAAAAACATGCATCAAGTGACCCTAAACAAGCCCTTTCACAGGGGTTGAATGTCCTCAACAACAAACCATGGAACTATCCATAGAAGAACCTCAGGAATAATCTTGGTCTAGTCATAAATCATATAATATATGCCTTAAGCTCTACTAAATTTCTCTCAAGCAAAGGCTATAAAACAAACTTAAAGAATTGGATTATGTTTCTCCTTGTCCTAGGCTTAGGATAGGCCTGAACTCAGCCTCCTCCCACAAGATTATTTGCAACCTCTCATGTGGGCTAGACAACACTATAGCTATGTCCTTATATGCGGCTTAAAATAGGTCTAATTCTACTTTGATTCTACAACCTCAAACAAAGGGTGATTGTGTTCAAGTACAAAATTTATTTCGGCCTTTGATCCTTTGAAGTGTGCCAAGATTTTCTTCAAAAATACATTTCAAACCAAATAAAAATCCCAAATATAAAATAAAATTAGTGATCCCAAATTACCCACAAAATCTTCCTTCTTATGATATAGTGATATTCCCCTAGCCTCAGACATTCATCAAAATATCAATACAATTTGGAGCAGAAACAAGCCTCATATACATGTTGGAAAGATGGGCTTCTAGAAGGGTTGACATGCCCTAAAAATCATGAGGATGATCTAATAAACTAAACTTTTAATAGGATATGACATGATATTTTTAGGAGGTCGACTTGATAATTTCAAAATTAAATTTGCAAAGATGGATCCAAATTATAATTTTGTTTGAGACCAACCTAAAATGCATTTTTCTTGCTTAAAACGGGGACTAATTTTCGTAGCTTAAAGGCTTAAGAAAAACATCATAAATATTTTAATTTTAATACCATATTTAATTTCAAATCTAACCAATTAAATTACCCTTATTAAATTCTTTGGGTACATGACCATGACTTTAGCCTTTCAATCTTCAAGAAGCCATATCTCCTCAACCAAGAGCACCAATGGGGTGTCAAAACCTATCATTAGAATTGTTGTGATCAGGAGAATCAAATTAAGATGGTTTCATGATCAAAATAATTGTCCTTTACATCCATCTTCCTCATTGACAAGTTTGGGGCATCTAGGGCTTCCCTTCCTCTTTTCTAGATCTTCTTGTTTATTGGAGCTTTCAATCAATGCTTCCTAAGATGAATATTAATGGCATTCAAAGCTTTATGTTGTGTTAATTTAAGATAACAATGGTATGTTCTATGCTTAAGGCAATTTACTTCATTGTTCCTCATTCCAATTATATCCAGTAGCAATCACATTAACTTATAAGCATTGACATTAAATGCAAATAGAACATAAAATCATATGTAGAACAAGCCAAGACAAGAGGACACAAGATGTGGTGGATGCCAAGGACAAACCCAGACATGGGGAAACCCTTTGATCAAATATTCTTATTATTCTTCAATAGTTCAGGAGAGAGAGTTAAAAATATCATAAATACAACCCCAAAACATATCTTTCAAATCAATAGTCAAATCATCCCTAACCAGAAAGTCAATGGTGGTTAAAGATGCCCCAAAACATCCTCCAAACAGTAGCCTAATTCAGCCTTCCAGGAGAATCAAAGTCAGCCCAAATTCTTCAGTCAAACCTAGTCAAAGAAGAGAGAAAATACTACTACAATTTTCTATGGTCAAACTTGAAGTCAACGCTGGTCAAACTGTCCCAAAATTCTTAATTTTGTGTCAATAAATGCGACCTCAAAAAATTGAATTTATGGCCCAAAAATAGAGGTCAATTCTAGTCAAATAACCCCTAATCAATGTTGGTCAATGCATCTGAAATTAGGCATGTTTGACCCAGAAGAAGTTGGCCTTCCGCCACATGTGTAGAGGGGAGAGAAAGAGAGAGATCAACCACACATGCAAAGAAAGAGAGAGATGTCTCCAAGTTGTACAAACCAAGAGAGAGAAGATGATGTGATGATGATGTCCAAATGACGAAAAGGTAACCTCTATTTATACAATTCATTGAGGGTGAGGAGACCCATCTGTCGGCTTCATGAGCCTACATTTGACTATGGTCGACCTTGACAATTTGTCCATAAGAGAAATAAATTCATAATTCCATTTCTACTTGTCAGAATGAGATGATCTTTATATCAAAAATGTACCTCCAAAAGAGGAATCCAATGCAATAATCATATCCATCATATGAGTTGTCCGACAATGGAAGTTATCCCTTGTTTCCAATTTTAACATGTTGTCATTAATGACAACACCATTCAACAATATTCCCCTTTGTCATTAATGGAAGCACACATACTCCCCCTACGATTTATGCTCCTCCTAACTCCATGCTCTAATATTCCTTTCCTAATTTCTCTCCCCTTTTAACATCAATGGAAAAGGGTTACTCCCGCTAATGAAATACTGACAATATACCTTTATTTCTTTGACTGCTTCTCTCCTCCTAACATGCCATGCCTTTCATGACTTACCATAGCTAATTCCACCTGTAAATATGCATTACCAAAAATATTTATTGTGATTCTTCTGCAGTTCTATCAATGACTTTACTTTCCAAAACAACTACTCCATTGAATGCAAAGCTGACTAATGTTTCCCTCAATATTGATTACCATTTTTACAACTATTTCACATTCTCCATCTGACAACCTGTTGAAGGATAGATCTTCAATTTTTCATTCACTTTAACTTGGACTCCCCCTCTTCAATATGCATAAGATAGTGAGTTTCCAAGCTAGATTGTTCATAATGATTAATGAACCTACCTTGTTGCAAGATCATTCTGAACCTTGACATATTCCTTCTCATTGTTGGATTCATCATGATTTTGTGACTTCACAAATCCTAAGAGCATGACTACTGAGATTTCTTCATTCGCTTGATCTTCTTGCTTTTGTTTTCTTCTATAGACCTTCTTGTACCTAAAATTAGAGTTCTCCTTCATAGATGATTTCATCATATATATGTAATCACAAGCCTATAGTTTTGGCATTTGAAGAATTCTACATGATATCTGAATGAAAAGCCATATGACCTATACTCTTTACTGATGAGGCCATTTGTATGTTTTTTTTTTTTTTGCAAACTTGCTTCTAGGGTTTTGATAATGACCTTGATAATTATTCCTACCATAAGCTCTGCAATCCCTAGCCATATTTCCAAAGCTAGTACATGATAAACAATAACCATAAAATATATTTGGGTACCTAGATGATGTAGCTTGCTTTGATATTCTCCTGAAGACATTCTTTCTTGGAAGAGGTTTAGTTCTTTGCTTTTCCTTGTTGTCAATTACCTCAACACTTTCAAGCTTCTTTGGTCCTTCACTTTGACTTGGCCTTTGAAGAATTTTTCTTTCCTAATTTTCTTTCACCTAGCTCTGTGGGGGCATGGATATTGTTCCTTTATTGTATGGAGCTTCACTTGCTTCTTTGGCCTAAGAAATTTCTTGACCCTTCTCATTAATGACATGATTTTTCCTTTCGGCATCTTGGAATTTCTCCTTTTTCCATTCCTTGAGCTTTTTTATTCATATAAAGTTGCATCAAGTTCCTTTTTTTTTTACTAACTTCTACCTCAAACTTCTGAACAAATTCTTTTAATTAACTTTTCAAGTTTTTCTCTTTCTTTTCTACTTCCTCCATTTGAAGTCTTAGAAATGAAAATTCTTCTTCGACTATCTGATTTTGCTTCCTTTCTTTGTTAAGACCACATAAGGCACTAATCAATTCTCCATCCACATCGAATACTACTTCTTCTTATCATCATCATATTCTTCAACCTAATAATCTACTTTATTTGAATCATGATCATGATCATTGTCTTCTTGACCTACATGCTTATTTGAGTAGAAACTATGGAGCTTCTTCCAAATATTTTTGGCTCATGAGCATTAATCCACTTTAGCTTTCACAGAATTTGGCAAAGCACTAAGAATGACATTCATGGCTTTTGTATTGTACCTTCTAGATTCATCAGTATATGTATCTCCAAAAACAAAAAAGTGACATACATCATATCCATGAGCATGTAAATAGGCTTTCATTCTGGATTCCCTTCTTTCATATTTGGATTCATCAAACTTAGGAGTTGGCCCAACATGATTCTCTTCATTAGTTGTAATAGATTTTAATACTATTGTAATATCAGAGACTTCCTTTGATCATTTGGATGTGTGCTTCTTTGACTTTCCTATCTTTGCAATTTTGAGATCTACCTTCCAACTGTTAAGCTCCAACTAAAGGAACCAGCTCTGAAACCAATTGTTGAAAATATTGAGAGGGGGGTGAATCAATATTTCACTTCAGTTAGTTAATTTTTAATATTTAGAGCATTAATTAACATTAGCAACACATCAAAACATAAATCAACAACACCATTTAATAATGCACAATATCAATTTAGATAGTAGATACAAGATTTTTAGGTGGGAACCCTTGCAGGAGAAAAACCACTAGAGGCTTCTTAATATAGGTCTTTTAAATATTGCATCAATAGGAAGCTCCAACTTCCATAATTTATTAGCTCCAACTGAAAGTATGCTCCAACACCTTGATTTACCTGCTCCAACTGGAAGGACACTCCAGCATCCTGGTTTACAAACTCCAACTAGAAGGATGCTCCAACGCCCTGGTTTTATTAGCTTTGATTGAAAGGATGATCCAACACCTTGCATAGGCTCCAACCTACCCTAGCACCACCCTACCACCTTGAAGTGTTCTTAGGATCTGACCTGAAGTTGACTCCAACATCTTCCTTGCACCAACTTACCACCCTGCTCAACAAGATACCACTTTCCCTGAAGGCTTCAACCTTCAATTCACCATAATAGACCATGTTTCCTAATTTTTAGACTAGATCCATGTATGCTCAATTACAATACAAAAAAAAATACAAAAAAAAAAACTGCAATACAATCTCCACTTAATCAAATAAGCTTCTGCTCAATATGCACATCAATAGCAAACCCTAGCAGTTTACATCAATAACGAATTCACTTCTTAGCATATTTGCAACAATAAAAATCAGTAACCAATCTAATCTATGTAATATTATGAAACCCTATCTCTGTTAAAAATACCCTTGATACATGCTAATATGCTCCTACCATATTTCTCAACAACAAATATCTCACTAACTTAATAGTAGCATTGTCCTCATGCTCACTCCTACAAATCTCCCCCCACTCATGTCAAACCATTGTCAACCTTTAGTAGAAATAAGTATACAAGATCACTCAACCATTATAATCCAAACCCTACCAAAATTCTGAACGTACAAGCTCTGTCTGATCACAACTAATCAACATATTATTGTAGCAATACAAACAGGGAAAATTTTAAGAACCCCCCCAAAATTTATATGTATAATAAATGGGCGAATCTCCATGGTATATAGGAAAAATGGAAGGCGATTTTATCAATAATATAATATGTATATATAATGTTTTGGTGAATCTCTCACCAGGCATGGCGAATGTTTTACTCAATTATAAAATCTTGTAAGATCTTGGCGAGTCTTTCACTAAATAATAAAAATTTGTAAAGTCCTAGTGAATCTTAGCATTGTGAACTCTTAGAGAATTTTTTTGAAAAAGTATAAAACCATATATGACAAGAGCCACATGGTTGCAATATCACTGTTTTTTTTCTCACATTTCCATGACATGGAACTTGTTTATAAAATTATAAAAAAATCTAACCAAGTCCCTTATAATATGCAGGTAAGCTTATAACAGAGTCTGATACCTCTACTATGCTTGTCTTCATTCAAGTGTCATAGATGCTATACTTAACACTATGAATCACAACTCTCTCATAACTCAACTCTATAGTGTAATTAAAACCTTTGGAAATTGAATCTGACAACTCTATAAAAAGGATTAGAGAAATAGAAGATTTTGTGAATAAGCCCACTAATTATCACTGCTAAACAATCAATCTAGACTATGAAGTCTTCCATCTTGATCACAATCGTGCTCACAATCAAGGGAGTGCGACCACCTGGCCTGACATAATGGCCATCATAGCTTCCAGTAATCAACAACCACCTTGCAAGGACATCCTAGCTCATCTCTCATGAATTTTATTGATCAATCTTAAATGATATAAATTTTATAAAAATAATATTAGAATCCTCTCTAGATTCACTATTAATACAAGGGTAAAGGAAATTTTCTAGCTCAAGGCACTAGCCAATACCAACTTTGGTATTTGTGACCCCTTTTTGTGGATGCACCTACCCTGCCCTGTTGGGTTTCTGCCTTGTAACATAGTTCAAGGATCACAAGACTTTCCAATCTTCCTACTCCATTATACACACTTTATATGTTATACATAGTGAATGGAAAAGAAGCATTATAGAACACACAATTTCACAGAAGGAAGAAAAATCTTAGCCAGTTCAATATCAAAATCTTAACCATTGATTAATAAAGAATAACAAGTAGTGTAATGAATTGTTCCAAGTTATTTATTTACAAGCTGTAAAGAATGTAGTGGAATGGAAAATATTACTTAGGCAACCCTTCAATATTTTCTATTAATATGTCTGTGCATGTACATATGAAATTAA
>APFE031467748.1:0-12029 GCA_000404065.3 Pinus taeda
ATGTATTGTATCTTATTGCAGGTCACCTTCTAGTTTGAAAGAACCTCGGATCCTCATGATAAAGCATTACACCCGATGTTATCACTCAGGTTGTCCCTAAGATCCTGAAGGGATACGGCCGAGGTAACCACAAACCAATCTTTCTATTGCAGGTTCTAGCCCACCTGCAATCAGAGAGGGCTCTCTCTTAATGATTTAGCTTTGTTGAGGCTGATTTTAGGCTAGTTTTTGAGTTCAAGGGTTTTGATTTTTTGTTTGGATGGAAGATGATTGTGAGGCAGATAATTCCAAGCAGAGAGGGAAGGGAAAGTCTGATAAGTTTCAAACCATTGGGCATGGAGTCATGGATTAAGGTTTTCTGTTGCATTTTCTTGGTCACAAGAGGATTATGGAGCGGGATAGCTACACATGGGACAATTATGAACTTGTTGAAGAGATGGAATGATAATCAGTGATGAAGGGAAATCAATAATCTTTCACCAACTGATAGGGAGGAGAAGTGAATGAATGGTTATTTAGGAGCAGTTAAGAATTCCTAAACTAAAATTCATATGTGAAAGAAGTAGCGTAAACAAGATCATTTAAGTATACATGTTCATAACTATTCCTGATGAAAACATAGAGAAATTGCAGAAATTGAGCCTAGGGTGCAGCCAAGCAAATCCTAAACTATTATTCTTTTCTGCCACTTAGATGGTGGATTGATGATGACAAAAACATAAAAGATTAAACAGAGTTAAAGAAACACTTATTGAACCATGTCGAAGCACAGGAATTCCATAGTCACTTCTCGACCAGTTAAACACAGCGGACAGTTTCAAAATCCATGCTTTCAGCAGTCTTTGATTATAGAAAGTACCACATTTACAGTGCCAGTCTCTGCTCAAAAATATCGAACTAACAAAGAACAAACAAGAAACCAACCAACCCCTACTCCATTCTTCATGGTGGTATATATAAGCAAAATATCTAAAGTCATTTATTACAACCGACCTAAATAGGTCTGAAGGAAAAAGGCTTTCTAAACCTAACTTATGCTGGAATTAAATGTAATCAAGTCTTTTTGGGTTGCGCCATTGGCAGCTGGATCAAAAATTTAGTTAATATGATGTCCTCTATGGCTTGGTGCAGTGGTTCTGTCATAACTGTGCATTGAGTTATGGTCCACTGATCTCCTGTGAGTTTAATGTGTAGTAATTTGTGCTAATGAGCTTTCAATGCATCCTCAATTGTTTCTTGACTTTTAGGGCTTTCCTTTTAATGCTGGATTTGCCTCGAGCCCTGAGAAAACCTCCTCTGATACGCTTCGCCGCTACTCTGATACTCTTTGACATGCTTTTTAGATGCATATTTGATCTGATACTCTTTAACCTCTGATCCTGGTCTCTCTCTGTCTTCAAATACGCTTAAATTGGCAAAATCGGGCTTTTTTGGGCCTTTTCGGTGCAAAAAGGGATGAGGAATCAAAATATTCCCTAAAGATTCTCCAATATGGCTCATTTCCCGTAGCGATGCGGGATTACCGCTAATCGCGCATCAAAAACTGCCTCTGTTTTTCATACCGGAGCTTCGAAGCTTGACATTCGTGCTTGCACGTTTTTCTGTTTTTGGCTGCTGACGTTAGCATGATGTCAGCTGTACGGCAGATGACGTCAGCATGACGTCAGTAGTGGGGTCCTGTGGTACGGATGTGATGTCAGCATGCTGACGTCAGCAGGCTGACGTGGCAGTACGGTGGGGTGATGAGGTGGCGGGACACAGTGGCAGGTGACGTGGGCCAGGCGCATGCAGGAAGGGGTGAGGTGGAGCAGACGTGGCGGGATGATGTGGTGCCCCTGTTAGATGGGGGGAAGGCGGTTTTGGCAGGGCATCGGACTGCTTTTGATACGGAAGCGGTTTCTGTCAAGGGCGGCCCGATGCAATGGGAACGCGCCAGCTGTCCCGGTGTACGACGGTGAAACCGTCGGACATTGGGTGCTAACGCACCAACATAAAAGGGCGCTCGATATGCGCAATAGCCGTTGGATCTGAGGGAGGCGATCCGATGGAGGACGGGAGGAAGAGATGCGCGGGGTTTATCACAAGTGCGCACGTTTAAATAATGGAATATTTGGGGCCGCGGGTGGGTTTAAACCTTAGGTTAAGGTTAGAATAATTTCGGGTTTCGGCTATTTATCAATCATATATTGATAAATTCCAGGAATGAAAGCGGGGAAGGGTTAATATGGTTATTTATTCAACCAGGAGTTGAATAAATCCCGAGTGAACACGGAGGGACTAACTGTGGGCCCCAAGCGGACCTAATGTTTTCCCGACTTTGCTTTACTTGGCTATAATTGCCAAGGGGTGGGATATTTAGTATATATTGGGGTTTTTATATAGTCTCTTTTACAGTAGGGGTAGGGAAAACATGGTGTAGGGAGCAATATAATAGAATTAGATGTTAACATGGCTTCTGAGAAATGACAAGAGATGTGGGGATGCTAAGTTTATGGATTAGAAACTCGAGCATAAGGAAATGAATGGATTATGTAGAAATTATTTTTTAAACAAGAAATGTGGCTTCTTTTCACTAAGTCAACTCAATTGTCAACTTGGCTTTAGTAAGAAATGAAGTGAAACTGGATTACTTGAGCAGATCTCAAGGTCCTTAGAGGAATGTTAGTTAGATGATTTCTTGGGGGAAAGGAAAGGGGAATTAGTCATGCTTCCTTGTTGTACTGCCAGCCAACTGCCAAGATGCCAACTTATACATGCTATGGGCCCTCCTTTTGATAAACCAAATGGTAATACCATCCTTACTTCTGCAGCCTCACACTACCTACCGAGATTAAAAATCCTAACATATTTTTCTTCACATAGATTGGGTGCGTTTGAATTAGCAAGCCCAGCTTTTCAACTTTTTCTTTTGATGTCTTCCTATTCTACATCTACACTTATTTCTTCCAAGGGCTCAGATTAAGCAGTTGGGCTCCTCTGGTTCTCTACCTATCTAAGAATCTGCCAAGATTAAGCTGTTTGGACAGATTTTTCATTCTCTATATTCTAAAACAGGAAATTGAAACCTAGGGAGACCAAGATTAGGCTGTTTGGACCTCCCTTTAGTTAAAAATTTGTACAAAAATGAAAAGACTCTTCAAAATTGGAATGCATCAAATGAACTTTGAGTAGAATTCTCTCGTGGCCTCTTTTTGGTGACTGTTAGCAAATATGGAGCATTGCAGCATGCAAAGTATGACATATTTGGCCTGTAAAAATGTCAATCATGAAATATGAGTAACCCGCTGTAGCAGGAGGTTAACAGTGGCTCCACTTGGGGATGGCTTTCTCCTTGTGAGAAGCCAAGAACAACAGGTCAGATTGCCTTGATCTTCTGTTGTTGTTGTGTACTGAAGATTTTTTAGTGTTGACTGTTGGATTGATTTGAACTTTCGGATCACACACAACATTTTCCTTCAACTGATTTGCTAGTGAATTATGTAGCACCGCCTGCTTTCTTCTGCGTGCTTCTTCATCTGAACTGTTACAAAATAAAATCAAAGTGCCGATATATACAAACATTTTATGTACAGACAATAACACCGCCTGTTCTTTCTTTCAAAAGGGATCATTGTAATGTTTTAGCATTCGGCCATTAACAGGGCCTTCTTCAACTGTGTTGCCATCCAGAGACTAGAGAAAATATGTGTTATTTCCTTGCACAACGCTGATAATGTATGGCCCTTTCCACAGAAAATCGAATTTTGAATGCTTGCCCTTGTCCTCTCTTCGTGAGTCCCATCTTAGAACTTTTCTGCCAACCCAAAAATCCTCTGCTTTAGCTTTCTTATCAAACATCTTTTTGAGCTTCTCTTGCAACATTTGAGCTCTATCATACACTTGTTCTCTGGTTTGCTGAAGATGAATGGTTTGATTTACTCTTCTCTGCATGTCATTTGGTTCACCCTGAATTTCGTATAACAGCTTGATAGTAGGAATGCCTAAAGACGAGGGAAATTTGGCCTCCATGCCATATACTAGCTCATAAGGGCTCATCCCAATGGATTTCTTAGTTGAAAGTCTGTCTGCCCATAGGGCATTTGTGAGCTTTCTATGTCAGTTCGTTTTGTTTTCCTCTAGCAGCTTCTTTATGATATTGATGAGGCTTTTGTTGGATGATTCGGCCAAGCCATTTCCTTAAGGGTAGTAGGCTGTGGAGTGGCCCAAGGTAATATGGAATTTGTTGCAGAAATTGATGATCTTTTTGGATTTGAAGGCAGCATCGTTGTCAGTGATAATCTTTTCAGGGCAGCCAAATCTGGAAAGGATATTGCTCTCAAGGAATTGGATAAGGGTGGAGTCATTGGCTTGTCTGCATGGGATGGCTTCAATCCACTTAGTGAAATAATCAGTGGCTGTTAAAATCCACTTCTGCTGGCCTGAGGAGGAGGGATGAATTTCTCCAATGAATTCGAGACCCCATTGTTGAAAAGGCTTTTCGGTTGAAATGGGCTTGAGGGGCAAAGGTAGTAATTTTCTTTTCCCTTCAAAGATTTGGCATTTGTGACATGAAACAGCAAACTTCTTAACATCTGCAAAAAGAGAGGGCCAATAACAACCAACCCTTAAAATCTTGTCAACAATGGACTTCCAATATAAGTGTCCTCCACAGTCCCCTACATGGAATTCTTTCATGATGTTGTTAGTTTCATTCACAGTCAAACAATTAAGCAATATTCCTTCATGATTTTTCCAAAACAAAGCACCATCTATGACACAAAACTTTGATGATTTCATCCTTAAAAATCTTTTCTTGGTCCTGGACAATCCTGGGGGAGCACACATGTTTAACAATACAAAGCAAATATCAGCATACCATGGCGATTGTAAAAAGGTTTCACTGATATGTGGAGTCGCCAGCTTTGGTTCATTGTCCAGCTGATTAATGTCTAAGGCTTGGAAATTTGTTTCGGACATTAGTTTGGCTAAACCTTGTCCTTTTATCAACTTGGTAGGTTTTATCTTAATGTCATATTCAAGAATGCTGGCAATCCATTTGCCTCTTTTTCCTTCTAGTCCCTCTTGAGTTAATATATCTTTTACAATGGAGTTTGGGACATAGGCAATCACGTGGGAGTATAAGATGTAAATTCTAAAATCTTTGATGGCCTTAACCAGGGCATAAGCCTACTTTTCCATAATCTAATATTTCAAGGGTGCATCTCTTAAAGCTCAGCTGAAGAAATCAATTGGCTTTTCATTACCTTGATCATCTTTTTGTAAAAGGACAGCAACTATGGTGTGCTCATATGCAAAAGAAAAAATGATAAAATCTTTGTTGAATTGCGGACTGGTGAGGACAGGCGTTTGAGTCAAGGCAGTTTTGATACTCTCAAAAGCTTGCTTGGTTTCAAGAGACCATCTTACCTTGGCATCGTATTTTAACATATTACTCAATATCCTTATTAGCTCAGCTAGGTTTGGGATAAATCTCCTTAGGAAATTGATCTTTCCCAAGAATGCTTGCAACTCTTTTATACTTCTTGGATATGGGATTTGGAGGATAGCTTGAATTCTTTCAGGGTCAATTCTAATCCCATCTTTTGATATGATGTGGCCTAGGAGCTTTCCCTCCTCAAGGGCAAATAGGGACTTCTTAGGATTCAAGGAAATGCCATATTTCCTGCATGTCATGAAGATTTGCCTTAGGTGTTTAAGGTGCTCTTGGTCAGATTTGGAGAAAGGGGTTAGGTCATATAGGTAAACAACAAGGAAATCATGTATCTCCTTGGCAAATGAAATATCCATTGCCCTTTGAAAGGTAGCACTAGCGTTTTTCAACCCGAAAGGCATTTTAACATACTTAAATGTTCCCCACAGTGTGGTAAAGGCTGCCTTGTCTTGGTCATCTGGGTGAACAAGTATCTGATTAAATCCTGAAAATCCATCTAGTAAAGAAATTCTAGAGGATCCCGCTACTCTTTGTAAGATATGGTCCATTTTAGGCAATGGGTAGTGGTCTTTTAGAGAGACCTGGTTTAAATTTCTCAAGTCTACACACAGTCTTATCTCTCCTGATTTTTTCTTTGTGGGAACTAAGATACCCATTCAGAGAATCTGATGGGTGCAATGATACCTTCTTCAAACATTCTCTTTATTTATTTTTCAATGAGGGGAAGAAGCATGGGGTTGATTCTTCTAAGCTTCTGTTTGAACGGTTTTTGATTTGGTTTAAGGGGAATGGTGTGTTGGATCACTGAGGTGTCATAGGACTTCAAGTCCTCATAACTCCAAGCAAATACATCTTGGAATTCTTTGAACAAATCCACATATTTTGGTTTTTGATTAGGGGGAAGATTTTTGGACAACTTAATCATTTTGGGCTGTTCTGCTATTCCTATGTTGTGTTCTTCTATAGCAGCATTTAGAGGCTCCATTTTTGGCTTTTTGGGCACATCGTTGTCATCGAACATGTCTTCTAATGGAGTAAGGCCAACATGTAGAAAATTACTCTTTAGATCAATAAGCTCATCCTCTGCTCTGGCAGTTTCCTCTAAACACACTTGTTTCAGCTGTTCTATGTTTGCATTGTCAAAAATAGTTTGGTTAAGGATTTGTTTAGCTGTTGCAGCTGTTAAAGCCTGCTGATTTTCTTCTATTAGCTGTTGGGAATCGCTGATGGCATCCATGTTAATGTTTGTGTTCGAAAATTCGCCCTCAAGAGTGAGGAAATTGTTAATTTGGGCATCATTTTGAAACACTTGCCAATCCTTGACATTGTTGGGGACCGAGGGTCTATGTTTTATCTCAGCAGTGAAATGGTGATTTGGTTCAAAGGGAAGCTTTCATGTGCTAGCAAAA
This sequence comes from Pinus taeda, assembly GCA_000404065.3. Taxonomy (NCBI): domain Eukaryota; kingdom Viridiplantae; phylum Streptophyta; class Pinopsida; order Pinales; family Pinaceae; genus Pinus; species Pinus taeda. Next base: position 6,841 of record APFE031467748.1, read on the forward strand.
GTTGTTAGACTGTGAGCATGAATATTGTGGTCTCTTGAAATTTTGGCAAGCTTGGACTCATTAAAAGAATTGAGTATTTCTGTGGCAGCAGTCCTGTAAGCTCTCATTCTACTGTCATTCGTAACAAAGTTACCTTTCATTTGTTGTATAATTAAGTCGGAGTCACCTAGAATGGACACTTTAGTAGCTCCTAGAACTTTGAGAAATTTTAGGCCTAAGAGGAGAGCTTCATACTCTTCCATATTGTTTGTACATTTGAAATTTAATCTATAGGCATGGCCTTCTGCATGATTGTCATGTGTATTGTAGATCCATACTCCTGCCCCTGCTCCTAATTTATTGACAGAACCATCAAACTCCAGATACCATGTGATTTCTTGCTTAAGGTTTGTATTAAGAGTTTCAGTTATTTGAGGAATGGGAAGACTTATCATTTCTTTTTCGGGAGTTACTTTTTGTTTGCTAGTTGCCTTGATTATTGTGTCAATTTTATGGACATTGGCAACTGATTCCTCATTGATGCATGTTTCTTGCTCTAAGGCTGAAGGCTTATCATCAGTTGGAGGATTGGTGTCATCATTAAATAAAATAAAATAATCCATATCAGAATGGATTGAGTAAATTGGAAAGTTTTGGGGCTTTTCCTCACTGCTTACCACATATTTCATCAATGTTTCTCTATAAAGTCTCTTTGGCTGCCCAAAGATAGATATAGTGGCATAAGAGAGGTCAAGTTGAAGGGATCCTTGCAGTTTCGCTCCTCATGATCTTGATAGGAGCATGCCATACTTCGTTGGAATGTCAGCAACTACTACATCCATTAGGATTGTCTTGTTGGGAAATTGGAATAGAAACACACAAAGGTCTTTGATTAAGCCTAAACACTTGACTTGACTTGAGGCAAAGGAGTATAAATCCTTATAGGGTCTTGTGACATCAAGGTTTAGTTTTTCCATTATAGCTTTGGGCATAAGGTTATGTGAAGCTCCTGAGTCAAACATGGCATTATGCAAGATCTTGTCATGTATGTGCAAACTGACATAAAAGGGTGGAACAGGTCCATATGTTGATTTACCGTTAACTTCTGAACCAAACAGCAGCTCAGGGGTATCATCTAAAACATTTACATTGTCCCTGATCTCTGGTAGTTGAAGTGACCTTTGGATTTGTTGCCTATATATATCATGTTTAGCAAGTTCTGAGAGGGGAATGGATATCTTGAGTTTTCCAATTTCTGCTTCTAAGTTAAATGGTTTCTCTGATGGATTCTTAGTGTTGAAAGTAGCAGATTTCTCTTTCTCAGGCATATTCTCTATGTCTTCTTTCTGAATGTCAGTGTTATGATGAATGACAGTTTGTGGTATTTCTGTTTTGGGAAGATTTTTTGGATTTGTATTCAAATTTTCTTTTGACAAAGAGGTAGGTGGAGGCTGACCAATAGGAGGCTGCATGTTTGTTATGTCCTCTACAGTTACCTGATGTGGGTTCGGGTCAGCAATATCAGCTGGTTGGGTTATGGTGACCTTGTCTTTAATTTTGTTGGGTTGCTTGCTATCCTTTGTTCTGTTGGGTGCAGGGACATCAATGGTCCTTGTTCTTAACTTATATTATTTGTGCACTTCATACACAGCAGAATCATAACCTTGTTTGAAATCAAAATACTCTCCCGACTTGGTCTGAAATTGTTTTACATCAGGGTAGTTTCAGTCCTCTTCAGTGAGAAAGATTTGTTGTTCATTATTCGAATCAATCAGGTTCATGTGAGTCTCATCTGTGGGCTCACCAGATGTGGATGCCTCAGCATAATTTTCTTGGAAAGGAGGCCTAGTTTCATGGTCGGGACTAGCCCTTCCAGCATTTGTGGTCTGATTTTTCCTGAAGTTTGGGTTCCTTATGGTGTTGGACTGTTGTCCTTCCCATGATGATTTTCTCTCAACGCTCTCTACTCTGTCTCCTAGCCTGTGCATGCCGCTGATGATAGCATCTATTTTTTGATCTAAGGCTGAGGGTTCTTCCTTGAAAGTGGTTCTTCTCTCAGTTTTGGCTCTGTTTCTTTTGGCAATTAGGTTTGCCTCCACACTGACAGCAACATCTTGCATCTCTGCAAGGCTTTGAGGGGCTCTTTCCCTTAACTGATATGCCATCTCAGCATCAAAACTATCAGGGAATTTGTATAAAGCAAGATCAGGTGGAGGTCTCAAATTTTGAGGTATTGCATTGTAAACGTTATTAAACCTTGCACAGTAATCCAAGACAACCTCTTGAGGTCCTCTTTTGATAGTATCATACTTAGATAATATGTGCAAGGGGTCTTTGTTTTTCTCCCATCTGTTAATAAATGTTTGGTATAAGGCTTTTGGATTTAAAATGGAATTGGGTGTATGTGCCCTAAACCAGGTTCTGACATCGCCAGTCAAACTTTGGACAAAAATCTTCATTCTCACACTGTCATCATCAATCTCATAACTCTCAAAGTAATCCTCCATTTTCTTGGTATGCTGTAGGGATGTGCAGGAATTTGTGCCATCAAAATAGGTAATTTTTGTCTGATAGTCCTAAGGCATAGCCCCGGGATTGGCAGGCAGCTGTAAGGGTTCATATCTATTAGCCATATTAACAGGGATAAGAGGAACAACAGGGATAAGGGGAACGACTAGAGTGACTGGGATACTAGGAGTGGTAATGGTAGTATTTGCAGTGAATGGAGGTGTAGACACAGACACAGCGGTTGGGGAAGTGGATGATGAGCACGGGGAAGAAAGGTTTGAGCGGAACAAAACTTTGACAGGGGTTGCGAAACTACTAGGTAGAATTGTTTTGGGAATAGAAGCAGTAAAATATTCTCGTTGTTCTTGCTTTCTGCGGATTTTAGGGATTATGTTAGGGTTTTCAAAAACATCGGGGGGATTCGGATCTGGATTCGATCTGGTGTGGCGCGAATGCTTCTTGGGAGCCAGCTTCTAACTTGTTTTTTGGGAAATTTTCTAAGAACACAGGTTGATTGAACCTTTTAAGGTTGGTTTCTTCCTCTGTGGAGCTTTAGACTAGTTTTGTGAGATTATCTGAGGAGTTCCCCAGTGGAGTCGCCATTATGTTATCACTCAGGTTGTCCCTAAGCTCCTGAAGGGATATGACCGAGGTAACCACAAACCAATCTTTGGATTGCAGGTTCTAGCCCACCTGCAATCAGAGAGGGCTCTCTCTTAATGATTTAGCTTTGTTGAGGCTGATTTTAGGCTAGTTTTTGAGTTCAAGGGTTTTGATTTTTTGTTTGGATGGAAGATGATTGTGAGGCAGATAATTCCAAGTAGAGAGGCAAGGGAAAGTCTGGTAATTTTCAAACCATTGGGCATGGAGTCATGGATTAAGGTTTGATGTTGCATTTTCTTGGTCACAAGAGGATTATGGAGAAGGATAGCTACACATGGGACAATTACCGACTTGCTGAAGAGATGGAATGATAATCAGTGATGAAGGGCAATCAAGAATCATTCGTCAACTGATAGGGAGGAGAAGTGAATGAATGGTTATTTAGGAGCAGTTAAGAATTCCTAAACTAACATTCATATGTGAAAGAAATAGCGTAAACAAGATCATTTAAGTATACATGTTCATAACTATTCCTGATGAAAACATAGAGAAATTGCAGAAATTGAGCCTAGGGTGCAGCCAAGCAAATCTTAAACTATTCTTCTTTTCTGCCACTTACATGGTGGATTGATGATGACACAAAAATAAAAGATTAAACAGAGTTAAAGAAACACTTATTGAACCATGTCAAGGCACAGGAATTCCATAGTCCATCCTTGACCAATAGGGCACAACAGACAGATTCAGAATCCATACTTTCAACAGTCTTTGATTATAGAAAATATCACATTTACAGTGCGAGTCTCTACTTGAAATATCGAGCTAACAAAGAACAAACAAGCAACCAACCAACCCCTACTCCATTCTTCAAGGTGGTATATATAAGAAAAATATCTAAAGTCATTTATTACAACCGACCTAAATAGGTCTGCAGGAAAAAGGCTTTCTAAACCTAACTTATGCTGGAATTAAATGTAATCAAGTCTTTTTGGGTTTCACCAGTGGCAGCTGGATCAAAAATTAAGTGAATATGATGTCCTCTATGGCTTGGTGCAGTGGTTCTATCATAACTGTTCATTGAGTTTTGGTCCACTGATCTTCTGTGAGTTTAATGTGCAGTCATTTGTGCTAATGAGCTTTCAATGCGTCCCCAGCTATTTATTGACTTTCAAGGCTTTCCTTTTAATGCTGGATTTGCCTCAAGCCCTGAGAAAATCTCCTCTGATACGCTTCGCTGCTACTCTGATACTCTTTGACATGCTTTTAGCTACATATTTGATATGATACTCTTTAATCTCTGATCCTGGTCTCTCTCTATCTTCAAATACGCTTAAATTTGCAAAATTGGACTTTTTCGGGCCTTTTCGGTGCAAAAAGGGCTGAGGAATCAAAATATTCCCTAAATATTCTTCAATATGGCTCATTATCCGAAGCGCTAATCGTGCATTGAAAACTGCCTCTATTTTTCATTCTGGAGCTTCGAAGCTTGACTTTCGCGCTTGTGCGTTTTTTGTTTTTGGCTGCTGACATCAGCTGTATGGCGGATGACGTTAGCATGACGTCAGTAGTGGGGTCCTCTGGTACGAATGTGAAGTCAGCAGGGTGACGTGGCAGTACGGTGGGGTGATGACGTGGTGGGACACGATGGCAGGTGATGTGGGCCAGGTGCAGGCAGGAAGGGGTGAGGTGGAGTCGACGTGGTGGGATGATGCAACACTCCTGTTACATGGGGGGAAGGCAGTTTTGGTAGGGCATTGGGCCGCTTTTCATATGGAAGAGGTTTCTGTCAGGGGCAGCCTAATGCAATGGGAACGCGCCAGCTGTCCCGGTGTACGACGGTAAAACCGTCGGACATCGGGTGCTAACATGCCCACACAAAAGGGCGCCCGATATGGATATCAGCCGTCGGATCTGTGAGAGGCGATCGGACGGTGGACAGGCGGAGAAGGTGCGCGAGGTTTAGTGAAACAGCGTGCACTACTTTTTTAATTTTTCGCGGCGCGGGTGGGTTTAGACTTTAGGAAATGGGTTAATGGGTTTCGGTGCTTGGTTTATAAATTAATCAAAGCCTAATAATTTCCAAAGAAAATGCGCCGGGG
>APFE031467748.1:16577-52621 GCA_000404065.3 Pinus taeda
ATTCCCCCCCCCCCCTCAGTATCCCCCTCTCAGTATTATTTCTTACTCTTTGTTATTATTTTTCTTTAACCTTTTTCTCTAGCCTTTAGTGTTTGTACTAACATCATAATGTCTCCTAGGAATTTGTCGTGGATACTTTGTGGTCTTCTCCCTCAGTTCCGTTCGGAAATTCATTAACACCTGCTCAACCAGGTAGGGTCCATATCCCTAATCCACCTTAAAACTTGCCTTTCAGATTCATTTCATTCATCCTATGATTCCGAGTCCTCTCAGCCCCGAGCCGCTAGCATGTCTAGTGTCAATTCTAGTGGTAATGATGGTCCCATTGTGGGAACTAATAGTGGAGGAAATTCCAATGGTAACACTAGTAATACTCAAGGCCCCCCTCCTAGAGGTAACATTGGAACCTCACAAGGAATGACTCCTTCACAACTTGTAATACCTTCTTCCCACATTTACCCTACTTAACCCGTCCACTGGGTTAAACATGTGACGGGAGGCTACTACAACCTAATTCAACTACCCATGTATAGTTAGGAAAGTGGAAGCAACACAACACAACCAATCTGAATTTCTACACATGTCAAAGAACCTATAGGAGCCAACCAACCCTTCCAGGTGATCAACCCATGAGATAGCTTGACACTTCACTACCCTAGAGCCTCACTGACTCCCATGACATGGTCATGCATTCAAATGGAGCCCTCCAGTCACTCTCACAACATGGGAATGCATGTGACTAGGGTCTTTTTTAGCTAGTTCTGAGCCTGTGACCCCAAATTCTATGTCACCTTTTTAGGGCTAGGACTGAGGCCACTACCCAGAACTCCCCAAAACCTTTAGGAATGAAAAGTAACACCAAGAAAATGATGAAAATGAAAATATTTGAAAAAAGACTTAAGTGGATCCCTACTATCCATTACAGGCATTTCGTCAAACATGTCACAAATATGAAATCTACAAGTCATAAAAATAAAACTAAGCATAGGGGTCTCATAATTATATGAGAATTACTAAGAAGCATTGATGCCTTATGAAATTAGCTAAATTATCATCTATTAGGTCATATATTCATTGTTCATTCATTTACAAATCAAAACATGATGAAATCCATACATCATTACTGTCATAAACATACTCATAACTAACATATAAAAAAAAAAAATAGGGATACATCAACCATAAATTGCACATATGAACCAGTACATTTACTCATAAAATACCAAGGAAAGGAACTCTTATTAATGGATGCAAAATCCAATCGGGTATAGGACTTCAATGCCCCACCAGACAATAGATTGGCTAAACCAAATTTTTCTTTCAACCAATCACCTCCATGCCATATTCAAAGCATGAATATGGGACTCAAAACGAAAACTTGATCCTGCTCTTCCTTACTTGATCTTTCCTTCCTATTGCCTTCTTTTCTTTCCTTGATCCTATAATGAAGTGTTCTGAGAAAACTCGAAGTGTCCAAGAGTGAGAGAGAGAGAGAGAGAGAGTAGAGAGAGTGCTCCAAAACTAAAATGAAAAAAATGTACCAACTAATCCTCATAAACCTTTTGATTGATGAGGTTGCTATTTTCTTCACTTTTCCATTATTGTCCTTCATTTTCCTCCTCACATGCAACTTATGACTGTTCACTTTCCTTTTTTCCTAATTTCCTATATTTTCATAAATAAAGTGCCAATTAATGCCTCATGCCTTTCCAAAGCCTTTGACATTTCCTTTGCCAATTCCTTAGCCATAATAAACCAAATGAACATCCACACTAGGATTTTTTTCCCAACATTCAACTTGGAATAAGTGTCCCATAATTGTGGTTATTATTTTGCTTTTGTTAAATTTTATTAGATGGAATTTTCACCAGGGCTATTACACGACCATTTCTCCCTTATATGGTTGGTTTAATTCTAACATATTTGAACCAAATTCATTAAAGATCCTCTTCACCATGATCCAAGTTGGCCACCTATGTTGACCAAACTCCCATCCTATATACCAATATTCAAAGGGAATTCTTGAGAGAATCCCACCAACCATGTCCACTCATTTCACAAGTGGCGTTACTCTAATTCTATTACAGAGGATTCCATTCGTCTACAAATTTTTCAATTCACCATTACTGATGCTAGAAAACAATTGTACATATACCAACCCCAAGAGTCTCATTTTATGTTTGTGACACTTGCCAACAAATTTTTATCATACTTCTAACTACCTATCCATTACGACACTAGTACTGAAATTTTGACCTCATTCTATCAAACTTTTGCTACCTTTCTTTCTGACTATGCCCAAGAATGGTGTAGAAGGCAAAGCTTATGTAAAGATATGGAATTTGAAGACCGTGTTTATATGGATTAGTTCTTGTGATCCCTCCTTTCCCCCATTGGTAAATATTTCACATCCCATTTCCCGTAAATAGAGGATGAATCCATCTAGACAACTTTGAAGTATGATTTAATCTATGCCCAATCAGGCTATGTTTATATCGTCCTCCCCGACCTCCCTAGGCATGTGCTTCATCTACACCAAGGGCCTATCATGCTACTAAAAATGTTGTCAAGTCTGTATCATATCCTCAACTGTCCCCATATCTACATAGATCCATGGGTTACGGCCAACCTCAAGGGGAGCCCAGTTCCACCTATGCATATCCTCCCCCTAATCCTTCACGTGTTAACTCTTAACAAGGAATGAGTACATCTTGTGAATTTTCCCATCTAATTTAGTCAATGGCAGGTTTATGGTTCCTAGAGACAACCTCCAAGTTGAGGAGAGGTTAGTACCTAAGACATCTTAATATGTCTCAGGGATAATTTCATTCTACTCAAGGTTATATATAAATTGATGAATTCTAGTCCAATTTCCCTACTTAGAGGTAGTCCCAATTTGTACATGAATAATATTTTATTCCAAAGAGTTAATGCTAAGATCTAGTGGCCTACACACATAGAGTGAATTTTCATTAACTATTGTAGTATATGTGAAGGAAGAAATTCAAGCAAAGAAACCAAGTGCAAAGGGTTGAACACAGAACCCTATACACGATATTTCATTAGAATTACAAATTAGACTGAGGAAATGAAATGTATAAATCATGGAGTGTATTTAAGGATTCCAATTCAACATATCATAGATACCATTTTCCATCACATACCATAGGTAAATATGCAACTTAAAATTGAAACCATCAACTACAACTACACAATCTATGAAGAACAAAAACACATATGAAGTGATAAACATAGATAGAAACACATACTGCACACCTCAAAGATTGGAATCACCAGAAACCTCCTTCACTAGTCTTCAATAAAGGAATACATCTCATAAGTCTAAAAATGGAAAAAATATTGTAGAACATTTACATCCTCCATGACAGAATTCGAACCCCCACTATTGAGTCTTTCCTCCATTTTTATAGGGAGAATGAAAAATATAACAATTATTAAAATATCTTGAAATGCATCAGTTGTCTAAACTACCTAGCTTTGTGACCACACAGCTAGTCTAGTTTTCCTAATGATTACATAAAAAGCTTGATTATTTTCTTGAAAATAACATATTTACAAAACTGCAAAATTTCATGGATATATCATGATTTCCGAAATCAAAATATATTCACTTTTGACTCCTTTGATCTCTCAAGGTAGACCCAGTCTCCACTGTTCGAATCTGTGGTGGATTAATAAATTGGTCACACTTCTGCCATAATGTTATATCTATTGTAGGAGTGTGAATGAGCATGTTGTAGCCCACCCTTAAATTTATAAGCTCAGTAAAATTAGGCTTGGAAACGAACAAGGTTTTCACTAGCCATATAAGTTGAAAATCCCTTTGCAAATAATTGAATATAGTTCTACATTTGAGAGTGGCATTCTTTTCATATGAAGAATCAACTTTTCTTTTAGCCTCAACCAACATTTTCTCATACTTCTCCCATCGAAGAAGGTTCCCTTGAAAATCCCAACATCTAGGCAATTTTTCCCTAGTTCTTGGATTGAAATTGGAATCAAATGTTGCTACCAACTTTTCCAAATCATGCAAGTATTCCTAAGCTCTGTGTTGGGTGCAACCCAACTTGGCCTAGTTTTTGGCAAAGGTTCCACTTTCTATGGAGTGGAGCGCACAATAAAGTGTGCAATGGAGTGTGAAGTGGACCACGCAATGGAGCAGTTTTGAATATACCACGTAGTATAAGATCTTCAGGATATGGCAGAGCCCCTAATTTTTGTAATAAGGTAAAGGAGAAATGGGTTTTGGGACCGTAGCTACTTGTTTTAGGGAGTCCATGGTATTTGGAGAATGGTATTATAATTATGTAACCCTTGATGCAATAGTATATATAGGGTGAAATAATAAGAATACAATCATCGTTGAGATCCAGATCTGTGTTATGGTTGAACTTTTGTGATTTGTTGTTTCGGAAAAGAAGGCGAGGCTCTGCAGCTAGTGTGGAGAGGCCTGATTTTGTAGTTGAGTGCACAAATGACTTGTAGCTTAGTGCACAGGTCAAGAAGTATTTGTTGTACAAAGAATCATTATATTAGCAACAGTTATTGTGGGTGTCACCCCACATTGGGTTGGACCACGGTAATTTTGTGTCTTTGTGTGTATATTTTCTTATTATCTATTGTAGCGTAGCAGTTTATTATAGTTGCACTTTATTTCAGCACAATGTTGATTTACGATTTTATATGATATGTCTAAGTGGTTAAATGAATAAGGAGAAGTAATTTAGTTATGTTAGGAATATGAAAACATAAAAAAAACCACATTGCATCATCCTTCAAGGTTGCAGAAACTTTGTTCTGCATCCTCCCATAGCCACATTGGGTGAGAATATGCCCTGCTTGTAGATTGTTGCCAAAATGGGTAGTGTTTGAGGGTTTCATTGGTGCACAATATAGATCAAGGCTGGGTTAGCCCAAATCATAACAAACAAATGGTTCCATTGCCAGGACCAAGATCTATTTGAGGGATATTTGGATGTGGCACCCATAAAATAAGGAAATTCAAGATTGGCTAGAATTGAAAGATCAATAATTTTCAAATCAAGAGAACAAAAACCCTCGTCTAACATCTGAAGCTTGGTTACAAAACTATATTTTTATAGATCAATATGATATTTTCTTCACATAATTTCTTGTTGAGTTGTATGAGTGGAATCAAGGTTGACCGAAAGAAAGAAATGTTTTAAAGGTGACGAACCTACGGTGTGGACTCCTGAACTAATACAACGAATCAAAAGCACTAACAATAAGATTTCAAGGTCTGTCGATTTTTGGATTGATAGAATTTTAAGAGGATTTACTATTGAGTTCCAAGTAGACTCAACTATGTCCTACAGTGAAGTAGAACAATGATTCTTCATAGGAATGCGAGGTAAGTATGTAAAGTCTTTGAAATTTTGGATTAAGATGATTCTGTGTGGAAAGAGAGTCTTATAGATGCAGTCGGATTTCTAATTTACTTATGTTTGGAAGAAAAGAGAATAAATCTGAGCCAGAGGTCATAGTAACACGAAGTGGAAAGAGATATAGAATAGATACCATAAGGAGAGCTTGTGGATAAGGCCTGAAGACCTATGTATAGACTAAATATAGTCCTCTTTTGAGTGAATGTAGAAGTGAAAGAGACGATAACCACCCTGATAAACCCTAGGTAGCTTCACAGTATTCACCTTCCTAGCCTGAGATTTCATAGAAGCTAGAATCCAGTAATAGCCAGGGTGTTTGTGTCTCTCCCCCTCCCCCTCCCCCTCCCCCTTCTGCCTCTACTCCACATTCCATTCCCCTTACTCATCCCCATCCCCCTCCAAGAAGAAATATGGTTGATGATATTAAGCTACCTATTTTCAAAGGAATTTGATTGGGGGATCCAGAACAATTTTGGTTTTTATGTGAAGTTATATGGATCATGAATTAGATAAACAATGAAAATATAAAGAAAGAGAAACTCATTATGACATTCCGAGATAGGGCATTGACATGGTATATGAATTATTCAACTAATTAGGTCAGAACATTTACAGATATTAAAGAATTGTCGATCAAAGAATTAAGAAGCCGAATTCCAAATCTTAGTGCATCACTGAGTTGAAAGAAATTAAATAGAAACCTGTAATTTGATTAGAGATTTAAGGTATTGTTGGATCAAGTGATCTTTGACATTGCTCCACAACAACATCGAGAAGCTATTTTGCTACCACATATCAGATTACCATTGATGCAACAAAAGATAAAAAGTCAAGCCAAAGCTCTACATATTGTAATGAAGTTGGAAGCTTCACCTATGGGAGATACTAATGTAGGTATGAAATAGATTCAGAGTCATCCAGCCAACCTAACCCTCCATATACAAGATATTAAGAAAATCAAAGAAGTCAGATAAGAGGTATGGTGTACGAAGTGCAAATCAAAGGGTCATTCTAAAGAACAATGTCCTATCTTTAGGGATCACATGGCTAGTGGGGCACCGAATCCCTTAAATGCAACATCTAGCCCATGGTGTGAGATATGTAAGACCAGAGGCTAACATCGCTAAGAAGACTATTACTATTGCATAAATATGTGCAGACTCCAAGGAACTTATATTGTAAATTTTGTAAATCAGTAGGACATGATGAGAATAATTGTCTAACTTATAGACTAATGATGGAGTGCAGTGCTGACACTTATAGAATGCAAGCAGAAGAACATGGATATGAAGGTAGTGGACAATGTGGTGGTCTAGGAGGCTACCAAGGAAGAGGTCAAGGTGTTGGAGTTGGTCAAGGAGGATACCAAGGAAGAGGTCGAGGTGTTGGAGCTGGTCGAGGACTTGGACAAATCATTTTCTATAATTGCAGCCAAGCAGGTCATTTTGCAAGATATTGTCAGAACCCTACAATGACATGTAAGTATTGTAAATCCCTTGACCACATAGTTAAAGAATTCCCTGTACTTATGGCAAAGATGCAAGAAAAAAGGAATCGACAACCAACACATAATGTTCAAATGATGACTACTGAAAGGAGGATTGACGAACCTCGAATTAGTATTGTCACTAGAAGTGGAGCTATGATCAGAAGTGATAAAGAAGATGAGAAGAAAGAATCTGAAAGTACATGGGTTAGAAAAACTGTTGAGAAAGTTCTTATTTTCTATATTTAGAAGGAAAAAGAAGTTTTTATGGAAGTAAAGCAAATCTTTATGGATGTTGGAGCTTCACCCCCAGTGTGTAGCCAAAGCAGAAAACTATTTGTGATATGTCATCAGCTTCATCACAGAATCACGCTTCGACATAGAACCGAGCTTCGAAATAGGATCAGGCTCCAACACAAGACCAAGATTTAGCAAATCAAGCAGGTATTTTAAAGTCTTTTTTGCAGACTTGTATGAAATTATTAAGAGATCAAAATGCAGTAGAAGGGCTTCAGGAGTTGATATATTCCTATGCATCCAAAGAAACACTTCGAAGTTAGATGCATGCAGTCAATAATTTTCATCGATAAAAAAGAACTAGAAGAGGGATGCAGCTTAGTGCGTAGATAGGAGTATATGAGATGGATCAAGTTATCCTGGATCTAGGATTTGATGCTAATGTATTAAGGAAGTAGACATGGGAGTTAATGGGTAAGCCGAAGCTATTCTGGTCACCTATTTAGTTAAGGATGGAAAATCAACAAAAGCTCTTCCCCTTAGGAAGACTACAAGGTGTAACCGTGAACATTGAAGGAGTTTGCACTACTGCTGATTTTGAAGTAATAAATATCATTGATGACAGTAACCCCTATCCTACATTGCTTGGGCTTGATTGGGAATTTGACAATATGACTATTATTAATTTGAATAAGAGACAAATGATATTTTAAGAGAATAATATGAGAGTAATTCTTCCCTTGGATCCATCAGAAGGAGTAATATATACAGAACCAGCTAGAGAAGAATATTGTGCAACTGATATAGGTAATATCTATCAAATGACATCAAAGGAATAAGATTTTGTTAAAACTAATGTAGAAGGAAAATTGAGTTGGGAGCATGATAGTTCTTGTACCTCAAACTTAGAAGAAGAGTTTGAAAAATAGTAGAATAGACTGCATGAAGTATCCATAAGGTGTTGTGCAAGAATTACCAAATCTGTTCATTGTATGATATCTGAGGTATGCAATCTACCTTCTTATGATGTCTTGGGTTATGTAAATGCTTTTCTTGATGATTATGAAGAATAGGTTCTAGAGAATCAAATGTTGTTAGCTTTAGATAGATCCTTGAAATCTACCCCTGCTAGATGGTGGAATGCACACAAGAAGAATATAGAAGGCTGGAAAGAATGTCAAAGATTGATGTGGATAAGGTTTGGATAGATAGATACATAAATAGAGATAAAAATATGATGGTGAAACTAATCCTAGGAAGCATTTCCAACTACGGACTACATCATGGAAGGAGATTCCACAACAAGAATGGGTACATGGATTCATTCATACATTAGAGACAATCTCTAAGAAATGGTACCTAGAAACAAGGCTTCGACATGGTACAATAAATTGGGTAGACATGGTTGATGGATTCATATTAACCTTCATATTTGAGGATGATTTACCATACATAGATTTGGCCTTTCATATAGTTAAGAAGAGGATATTTGAGAATGTAACCCCACTAAGATGGAAACAACCTAATTGGGCTACGTAGATAGAAAATGCACTAGAATGCTATAACCTTACCACAGAAGAAGGAGATCCTCGCAACATCAACATAGTAGAATTAGAAAGATATTGTGAAGTAACTGGACTTGAGCTAGAAATACCAAATATAACAAAGCCATTGATGACCAAGAAGGTGAACGTAGAATCAAAGAAGGAACCTAAGTTTGCAACAATAGTAGAATATTGGGATGAAGAGATATTCAGTAAAGTTACAGAGTTACTTCATGAATACCGAGAACTATTTCCCACCAAGTTTTCAAAAATGAAGGGTATAATAGGATATCTAGGAGTCATGAATATTCCCCTTAATCTTGATGCAAAGCCACTCAAACAAAGACATTATAGGCTCAATCCGAAGTATAAGGAGAAAGTAAAGATAGAGCTTGATAAGATGATAGCAATAGGAATTATTGAACCAATAGAAGAATCAAAATGGGTGAGTCCTATGGTGGTGTAAGAGAAGAAAACTCAAGGAGAAATCCAAATTTGTGTTGATTTGAGAAAGTTGAATGATGCATGCTTACAGGATGCCTTCCCTACCCCTTTCACAGATGAAGTGCTAGACAATATAGGAGGTCAGGAAGCTTACTCATTTACAAATCAATTTTTAGGTTATTGTCAGATTAGGAGCGCACCTGAAGATCGTCATAAGAAAACATTTGCTATAGAATGGGGCTCATATCAATACACAATAATTCCTTTCAGATTAAAGAATGCCCCTACTATATTTTCTAGAGTGGTGGTCGCACGTTTTAAGGAATATATCCACAAGTTTGTAAAGGTATATTTTGATGATTGGAAAATATTTAGGTTGCTAATAAAACATATTGGAAGTTTAAGAATTATGCTTGACATATTTAGACAATATCAAATCTATTTGAACCTAAAGAAGTGCATATTTTGTGTGCCCTTCGACATATTGTTGGGACATATTGTTTGCAAGAAAGGACTAATGGTGGACCCTGTTAATATTTCTATAATGCGAATTTACCTCCACTTAAGATAGTAAGATAGCTTCACACTACATTGGGACATACCAAGTATTATAGGAAATTCATCAAAGGGTATGCGCACATCACTGTGCCTATGGATAAATTGTTAAAGAAAGATGTAACTTTTTAGTGGAATGAAGAATGTCAGAAGATCCTCAACACATTGGAAGAAAAAATCATAGTTGCACCTATATTAGTGTTTCCTGATTGGAATAAGGAATTCCATTTTCATGTGGATGCCTCTTGTATAGCTTTGGGAGTAGTATGGCACAACCTAGTGCAGGAGAAATTGATCATCCTATAGTTTTTGCAAGCAGAAATTTATCTAAAGTAGAAAATAATTACACCACTACATAAAGGGAAGGACCGGCCATGGTCTATGCTCTGATACCACTGATTTAGATTTAAACAGGAACGCAACAAAATATAGAGATAACCATATACACAAAGATGCAGTGGAAATAATACTTCATTTCAATAATGGAAAATACCGAAATATGCTTACAACCAGAAATGGAAATAAACCAGCTAGGGCGATGGTAGCTGATCTCTCAGAAGAGATGTGACTGCTACATGCCTCTGAACTATTCTGAACTGTGTTACAATCAGGCTCGAAGGCCTATTTATTGTTGAGAAACAATGGAAAACCCTTCACATCCCAAAACCTAACCCTAGAAGATGAAACGCCAAATTGTTGGCCTCGTTTGGGTAAATTGGTACATCAATTTATCGGGGTCGTAACTTTGGAATACAATCTCTGTTTGACATGTATGATAGCTCATTAGAAAGATCTATCCGAGCACTACCACTTTGGGAAGGCAACATTAGTCCATGGACCCATGTTGCCCTAGATTTCCCAAAAAACGTCGTTTAGGGCCTCAAAACGGCTCCAGAAGTTCAGGACCCGAAAAACTGCTAAAAATAGTAAATTGTGCTACAATTTAGGAAACCAAAAAGACTGAAAGAGACAGTTGTGGGGGTCCAAATGGGATAGGTGGGTGGCCACCAACATCCACCTGGATCAATTAATTTAGACATTATTTGTTGGGATCACACTTGAAAATGTTTATAGATCATTCTGCATTGAAGTATTTGATTAATAAGCTTGTCTTAGGAGGAAATATTTGTAGATGGTTACTGTTATTCCAAGAATATGACCTTGAGATCATTGTTAAATCAAGGAGACTGAATGCAGGACCTAACCATTTGTTAAGATTGGAAATAGGTGAAGAACCAACCAGCATAGAGGATAATCTCCCTAATGTGTAGTTATTTGAAATTAGAGTTGCAGATGACCATTTTGTAGATATCATTCATTTTTTGACCACAGGGATGGCTCCTTTAGAGTATACTATGCAACAAAAGAAAGCGTTAGTGGTGAAGGTAGTTGAATTTTCATTAATAGCAAGACAATTGTATAAGATAGGACTAGATGAACTATTGCATAGGTATGTTCCTGAACATGAAAGACATATGATTCTAGTAGAAGCTTATGGTGGCTAAGTTGGTGGACACTATGCAGGAAAAGATACTGCGCAGAAGATTTTGAGAGTAGGATTTTGGTGGCCTACACTACATAAATACGCAAAATCATATTGAAAAGCATGTGATATGTGTCAAAGAACATGAAAACCTTCAAGAAGAGATGAGATGCCATTGGTACCACAAGTTACATTGCAATCCTTTGATAAGTGGGCTACTGATTTTGTTGGACCCATCAACCCACCTAGAAAGAGGACTGATGCGAGGTACATAATTACAACAACTGTACAACCAGTAAGGAACTGCAGCGCAAAGACTGTTGCAAAGTTATTTTTGAGTATATATTGTTTAAATTTGGATGTCCAAATATTTTGATGAGTGACCAAGGTTCCCACTTCCTGAATAAAACTATTGAAACATTGATTGAGGAATTCCAAGTTTATCACCAAAAGAGTACCCCTTATCACCCTTAGGCCAATGGAATAGTAGAAGCATTCAATAAGATTTTGTAGAATGCACTGACTAAGGTATGAAATGTGAAGACAAATGAATGAGACCTTAGAATCCTAATAGTTTTATGGGCTTATAGGACCACATGAGAAAAGTTGACAGGTCAGACACCCTTCACATTAGTTTATGGGAAAGAAGTTGTGATGCCCATGGAGTACATTGTCCCTAGCTTGAGGATTTCATCTTCTACAGATATGGAAGACCCTGACATAATGAAGGAAAGAATGTTGTTGTTGATTTCATTGGAGGAAGACATATTTATAGCAGGATTTCATCAACAGGTATAGAAAGCAAGAGAAATGGTCTGACATGAAAAACATATTAAGAATAAGAAGTTCCAAGTAGTAGACATTCTTCTCCTCTATGATAGTAAGATTAAAAAATTTCCAAGAAAATTGAAGATGCATTAGTTGGGCCCATATGTTATCAAGCATATCACTGATGCAGGCATAATTCAATTAGAAAAGTTAAATGGAGAATTGGTTTAGGGAAGAGTAAATGGTAGTAGGTTGAAGCTATATAGGGACAACCCTGCCCCTACAACGTCACTCTAAAAAATAAGGGATAAAATCCTTAGTGCCACATGTAGTTGAAAGTGGGCACCAGATTATAAACTATGTTGTGGAGAGCTTCAACGTAGGAAGCTAATTCATTACAGTTTGGATTATGTCGAAGTTCATAGGAGCCATGATGTAAGACAGGATGTTCACTATAATATGGATGTGTTGAAGTTTGCCAAAAAAACAAAAACATGACTGTTAAAAGAGAAAGTTAACATTAAAACAATAGAAAGTTGCATTTATGAGGATAGATTGGAAAGATATAGGGATAGATATACAGTTAATGAACACAATCTGATCTCAATCTAGATAAAATCTAGCTAGTGATGAGGTTAGAAACTTAAAATCGTTATAAAAATCCATGTCTTGCCAAGATTTAACATTTTGTTGAAATGACAGTTCAAGTGCTGATATTGTGAAGAAATTGCAGAGAATTTACACATGAACATCCTGTCAACTGAATAATTCATTTGTATATTCAACGAAATGGGCTTAGCTAGAGTTATGGAAGAAACTGTTGAAGTAGTAGATGGTATGCATGTAGCATCAGTTGATATGCCCACAACAACATCTCCATAGTAGTGGCAGATTGTGGAAAACTATTAGGCGAGAGTTTACAAATTTGGAATTTGCTGCAGGAAGATCCAAATATACAGAAATTACAGGAAGAGATTCAACAAAAGAAGTAGTAGTGGGAAGAAATTCAGGCATCTGTGAAGACCTTAACGAATCTCACAAAATCTCGCCAAAATCAATGAGGGAAATGCCCTCGAGAAGAAGATTGAGGAACTGAAGAAGGAGGAACAAGTTTTAACAAAGACGACT
This sequence comes from Pinus taeda, assembly GCA_000404065.3. Classification (NCBI taxonomy): domain Eukaryota; kingdom Viridiplantae; phylum Streptophyta; class Pinopsida; order Pinales; family Pinaceae; genus Pinus; species Pinus taeda. The sequence goes on from APFE031467748.1 coordinate 29,649, forward strand.
CAGCTGTGGAAGGATGTGACTCTCCAACTATCAAAGGCAGTAGATGAGAAGCTTGAAGAGCTTCAACAGAGGGAGATAGTGATGGTGTAGAAGGTTGTAGAACATGTGACAGAAGCACTATTGGAAGAGGTGCATAGTGAAGTAAAGTAGTTCACAGAGACTCTTCAATAGCTCAACAATACTTACAACATAATTGCAGAAATGATCAAATGCAAATAACCCGAGTGACTGAGGACGATTCATGTGTGAGTGTTGGGGGCTTGTTGGGCATAAACCAAGTTGGCCTAGTTTTCAGCAAAGACTCGACATTTTGTAGAGCGTGCAGTAGAGTGCAAAGTGGATTGCGCAGCATAGTAGTTTTGAATATACTACGTGGTATAAGGTATTTGGGATAGGGTGAAGCCCTTTCTTGTTGTAATAATGTAAAAGATCAATGGGTTTTGGGACCATAGCTATTTGTTTCAAGGAGTCCATGGTATTTGGCCCATGGTATTTTGACAATGTAAATGTTGATGTAATAGTATATATAGGGTCAAATAATAAGAAGAAAATCATTGTTGAGATCCAGATCTATGTTATCATTGAAATTTTGTGATCTGTTGTTTGGGAAAAGAAGGTGAGGCTCTGTAGAGGCCTGAGTCTGCAGCTGAGTGCATAGACGACCTATAGGTTAGTGCGCAAGTCAAGAACTATTTTTTTTATAAATAATCATTTATTAGCAACATTTCTTGTGGACATAGCCCCACATTGGGGTGAACAATGGAAATATGGTGTCTTCATGTGTATATTTTCTTATTATCTATTGTATTGTAGCATTTTATTACAGTTGCACTTTATTTCCGCTACACTTTCTTTCAACACAATGGTGATTTATGGCTTTATATGATATGTTTAAGTGGTTAAATGAATAAGGTGAAGTAATTTAGGAATGTTAGGAATAAAAAAACATAAAAACACCACATGAAATCATCCTTCAAGGCTGTAGAAACTTGGTTCTAAATCCTCTCGTAGTCACTTCGAGTGAGACCACAACCTAGTTGAAGGTCATTGCTGAAAGGGCTAGTGATTGCGGATTTGGTTGGTGTGCAGTATAGATCAAAACTGGGTCAACCCAAATAATAACAAAAAATCTATCCCTCGCTACTTTTCTCTTAAGCATTTTGGTAACCTCAATAATTACCCATGTCCTATCTATGATATCCATTACTCTTAGGTCATTACCTAATTTTTCATTCAAGTACCCGATGATTTTTTTCTATAGTCTTGACATTTTTAGAATCGTCATTCTTGGATGAAAGGATCGAAAATTCAGTGTTCTTGACTACAACTCTTTGTTTTGCAACTAAATCCATATGCTCCCATATCATTTTCACCTCATAAATAATATCTTCCCATATTATTTGTCTAGCTCATTAGGGGATTTTTGAGGTCTAAAATGGGTCTCCTAAGGAAATTATATAATAATAGTGGAAATAATAAAATAAGATTAGATTACATCATCAAATTTTAGAGGGAAAAAATAAAAAACCATTTTTTCAAATTGAATTTTCAACTTATCTCCCTATGGGTTTACTCAAAGTTCTAGTGGAAACACTCTTTGGATGCATAATTTGATTCCTCCTCCAAGGGGTACCCATGTTTCATACTTTTGATGGACCTCGCTACGTGAAAAATGATAAATACATGAAAAACATGATTGGAATCACGTTTTTTCATGCATTTCTCATTTTTCATGTAGCAAGGTTTATCGAAAGTATGCAACATGGGTAATATTTGGATGAGGAATTATATTTTGCATCCAACGAGTACTCCAACTCTAAATTTGAGTAAAACCTTAGGGAGATAAGTTGAAAATACAAGTTGAAAAAGTAGTTTTATTATTTTCTTATTTTTGAATATTTTTACATTTTTACTCCAAAAATGGTGAGTCATCCCCCATGTTTGACATCATCATCTTGAATCATATTGGTTGTTATAAAATTTATTTTGGTTGCACATTTTTCTTAGGAGGCCCATTTTAGATCTCAAAATTCCCCTAATGCCTTTCCTCCTTATTTGTGAGAAGGTACTTGGTATTTTCTAGGTCAGTTTGTATCTTCTTAAGCTCATTCTCTGACAACTGCAAATCAATGAGAGCCTTGGTCAACTGTTTTGTAGGATTTTGAGGGTTGTTTGGTACAATTAGAAAAGAAATATGAGAATCATTTTTTTGTTGAAGCTCTGCAATCTTTTGTTTAAGGGCCACCCATTCATTATTTCTATCTATAAACTATTTGGCTAGAATATCCTTTTCATTCTCTACTTGGGCCAATTCATTTTTTTTTACATGTCCTATTTCATGTGTCTTACAGTTTTTCCTTAGCACTTGAATTTTAGATTGAGAGCCTTGGATAATGGAATCTACAACAACTTTGTCATTTCGATCTACCCCAAGTTTGATACTCAACTCGTTGAAGCCCTCATTTTAAAAATGAAGGGCTCTTGAATTAGCCTTCTCATGTTTTATCTTGGTAGCAACTTTCTCCAAAAATTTATTGGCCTTGCTAATAATCAGGGCTCCTCTACTCAATTCATTCTAGATCATTTCCCCTACTTGCTTATGCAATTTTATCTTATCTTGCAATGGAACCCTAGCTATCTCCAATGAAAAATCCACTGTCCTAAATTGTGGTTTAGAAAGAATGGACTATATTGAAGGATGATATAATGAAAACTTCATTTGATTCCTTTCTAGGTCCATTGCAACCAAAAGTTTGGTTTGGTATGGGATTGAATGAGATGCTAGCTATGATAACATTTCATCCCTAATCTTCTTGTTCTTCTCCTTTTTCATCTTCCCTTCCTCCCCTTTAGGACTTTCTGTTGATGTACTCCCTAATGAGCCAACAATTTCTACCTCAGTTGTACTTGACGTGGAAGCCTATTAGGGGTCTTCTAAAAGAAAATGGAAACCTAACTGATCCAGATTTCCCTCATTAAAATTGACCTCAATTTCTTCATCATTTTGTTCGTGTAGTTTTTCCTTTTTAGTAGATGGTGCATCCTCCATCACTGTGTCTCCAACCTAATCAACATTCATTTTCTAGGTCTTTTGTTACTGGTGTCTCGACCTCCATTTCTAAATTGATAAGACAGGAGTCTAAGTTAGATTTCCATTCCAAATTAGGTCTAGATTCATGTTCATAAGAATACACATTAATTTATTTCCTCATTTTAGATATAATACCCTGGGGATCATAGTGCCAAACTTCTCCTATCTCAAAATTTAACTCCTTTAACATATTTTCTACCTGTTTGAAATCTTGTCTAGTGTTCACAATGAAAGGGCCCACATTTTTTTGATGCTTAAACATGTAACCTTTCTTCACAGGGACAAAATGGATATGACAAACATTTAAACTCTTCCTGATAAATTCTAAGGCAAAGATCCTCATAAGCATAAATACATGTAATTTATATGGGGACAGCTCATATCCATACACCCTAATTTCAGTATAATCCTCAAATAGGTACCAATCACCTACTAAGCTAAAGGATCTTGCCCTAGTGAGGCATAACTCTAGGTGCATAGCCATTATTGGTGATCTTATAAGTAATAGACATGAAGGTATAAATGAATTGGGAAAACCCTTCATTATTGGACTTCTTCTTCAAAGCTCTGTTCTAGTAAACTACTAATTTTCTATGCTTAGTAGAGTTTATCGTACTTAGAACTAAGTATTCAAAATCCTCTACATGAGTGTAAAATAATAGATAGACCAATATGGATTAATATTTGAAGTAGGAGGGAAGGTGAAAATGGTTGAACAAAAACTTGATAGCTTCAACAAGAAATGAGGTAATGTCTAGGAAAATGTCAAGATAATTTTATGTTTCATCCTCACCTAGCAGTAGCATAATTATGGCCACGATAGTCTGCACAGTTTCTGAAAACAAATAAATGGGGAATATCTCTGAATTTGGAGGCAATTGAGCATTTGAAGTTAAATCTGTTGGTACATGGCTTGATTTCCTTTGGTTGAGAGTATTGTAATTGAAAAAGAGGACAACGTCTATGGATTTCTCTATATTTTGAGATTTTGGGTAAACGAATGTGTTTTAAAATAATTATGGGCTGACTTCCAAAATGTTCTTCCCGATCGATGAAAAGTAATAATTATTTTCTTTCACATATGGGTCCATGAGCCAGGATAAAAATTTAGGGAATGGGTAGATAGTTGGGAAATAAGGTAATACAACCTCTAATGGAAAACTCAAATGGGTCTTCTTTTCTTAGGTAATTTTTGTATAGGTCAAAACAGAGGTTAGCTAGGTGTAGAGGACATAACAGGTCATGTATCTCCACCTCAGTGTGCATGAGTGGTTATGTGTGGCCCGAGGATTTTGATTATTTTGGTTTAGTGGGTTAAGTTTGGTTTTATTTGTTTTATGCATGATAATGACATTGCAAGGACATCGGGACCATAGGTTACATGGTGACTGGAGGCTACCAGATGTTGTGGGTGTGAGAAAAGTCATGTACTGGTTGACAACTGGATGAACCACATTTGCAAATAGGTGAGAGAGTAGAAATGGGTAAATTTGAATTAAAATGGTTGATTTATGGATGGGTGTAGGCAAGAAAAATGAGGAGGTGGCATGGAGGTGACAGGTGGTATGGTTGGATTGGATAAGAAGTGGGGGGTTATGACTAACTTTTGAAATTTTGTGCTCGCTTGCCATGCTCACTTGAATAATGGTCCCAATTCACTAACGTAGCTACCGTGCTGGCATGATGGATGGGATGTCTATTTACCACCCTCTGGCGGGGTGCTTGAACATATTTAGGAACATGGTTCTACCCAGCATAATTAATCGCGAATGTAGATCTTTCACACTACACCTTTGACCTTTGACTCTCTGGTGGGATGTCGTTGGATTAAAAATTTTGCTTGTTACCCCACCGGAGCCTTTCTAGGATTAGGCCACTTTAGAGCGGAAAATGATTCCCATGAAAGGTGCTCACTATTTAGCCATTCAATATAAAATGTAGGGAAGGGCCCACATTCCATTACTTTGAGAGCTTGCACACATTAGAACTTATGGAATTAAAAAAAAATATCTATTATTTCCCTTTTCATTTTCTTCTTTCTATTTTCTTTTACTCTATTTATTTTTTAATCCTTTTCTTAATATAAGGAAGAATGGAGAGGATACAACATTGAATCCAATTGGGGACAATGTCTTACTGGTAAAGCACTGAAAATAAGTAGATTAGTGCCTTCAACTTGGGCATGGAGTCAATATATACAAAACTAAAAATCAAAACAAAACACCCCAATACTTATAATGGCTCATCGATATTTACAATGGAAGTGAACAAATGACTTTAGTGATGAAAATAATGCTTGAGGTACTTCCCATTCATAGACAACTTAAACAACTTTCCATCAGGATTCTCCAATAGAAATGTGTTGTTTCCTTTGAATTCAGTTATTTTGAAAGCCCCAAACAACAAAATATCAAATTTCCCATGTTTACCTTTTTCCTTTCTTCTAACATCCCATTTGAGTACAAGATCACCTGGCTGAAAGATTTTGTCCTTAGATTTTTTATGAAATAGGGCCTTCATCTTGTCTTGGTACTTGATAAAAATTTTAGTCACATGTTCTCTGTTCTCAGCAATTCTACCAATTGATTCATCCTCCTGGTCAAGACATTAGGCTCCTCTTCTGCATCCTGAATCAATTTTTCCACATGCATGGCAACTTGAGTGGGAAAAAGTGTTGAAGTCCCATATACTAGCTCAAATGGAGACTTACCAGTTGATCTCTTAGTGGTGAATTTATTTTCCCATAATGAAAACCTGAGTTAAGAAAACCAATTCTTCTTCCTTTGTGCTATGGTATTCTTGAGAATCGTGACCAAGGTATTATTGGATGATTCTGCCAACTTGTTTCCTTGTGGTTAATAAATGGTGGAGTGCCCCAAAATAATGTTATATCTTTGACAAAAATTGATCAACTTCGTTGATTTAAATACTTGAGCATTATTAATAACTATTTTCATTGGACATCCAAACATGGATAGAATATTTTCCTCCATGAATGTAATGAACATTGTACCAGTTGTATTCCTAGAAGGGATAACTTCTACCCATTCAGTGAAATATATTGTTGCTATAAGGATCCACTTATGCTTCCCACTGGACAGTGGATGAATTTCCCCAATAAAATATAGGCCCCATAATCTAAATGGTTCTTCCACAAAGACAAGAATAAAAGACAGGGGTGCTAGCTTATGCTTTTCAACAAAGATTTGGCAGTCTTTGCAAGCCTTCACTCGATCATGTACATCACCAATCAATTCAGGCCAATAGAAGCGATCCTTCAAAGTATTATGAGTTTTTACCATCTAGCTGTAGTGTCTTGCATAAACATAACCATGAAATTCATCTATTACTTTGGGGACTCCTTCTTCAATTAAAGAAAGTAGTAAAACTCCTAGAGGGTCCTTCCAAAACAATAAATTTCTTTTCTTGTAGTCTCAAAGCTCTGTACTTTGCTCTGTCAAACTTAAATGGGCATTCCAAAAAAAACAAGTCATGGACAATGAATTTGTACCACTTAGAAATCAAGTACTTCATTGAAACTTTGTGTGCTTCTCTTTTTCTATCTTGTTGTTTATTTTGCTTCTCTGGTTATGAAATTTCAGCTAGAAAATTTATACCTAATGCCAGATAATTTGCTTCTGAGAAAATGCTAGAAAATCCCTACCCTTTTACCAATTTGGTGGGCTTGATGTCCATGTCATATTCCTAAATTTTAGTTTTCTGTTTGCCTCTCTTGCATTCACTGTCTCCTTGTGTGATGATGTCTTTTATAGTTGCCATGCTAACATAAGCAATTATCCTAGACTACAAAATGTGAGACCATAAATCCTTCAAGGCTTTGACCATAGCATACGCTTGTTTTTCAAAAATATTATATTTTAGTTCTGCATCTCTTAATACTTGGTTGAAGGTGTTTGTCATGAATGCATGTCATTGTTTGTATGTATTGTGTATACATGCGAGTTGTACATATGTTGTTATGCATGCATTGTGTCTAGTTGTTGTGTAGTTGTTGCATCATATGTGGTAAATGGATGATGAGTGAGATGATATCTGCATATGCTTGTTTTTCAAAAATATTATATTTTAGTTTTGCATCTCTTAATACTTGGTTGAAGGTGTTTGTCATGAATGCATGTCATTGTTTGTATGTATTGTGTATACATGCGAGTTGTACATATGTTGTTATGCATGCATTGTGTCTAGTTGTTGTGTAGTTGTTGCATCATATGTGGTAAATGGATGATGAGTGAGATGATATCTGCATACGCTTGTTTTTCAAAAATATTATATTTTAGTTTTTCATCTCTTAATACTTGGTTGAAGGTGTTTGTCATGAATGCATGTCATTGTTTGTATGTATTGTGTATACATGCGAGTTGTACATATGTTGTTATGCATGCATTGTGTCTAGTTGTTGTGTAGTTGTTGCATCATATGTGGTAAATGGATGATGAGTGAGATGATATCTATATAATATGATGATTATGATTATATATGTATTGCGCTAATCTAGTTGACCTTGCAGACGAGATATCCTCCCTAAACTAAACTGAGGTACGTTGGTTTGTTTATGATTTGGTTTAGTTGACATGATATAGCTTGGAGGAATATAAGATCAAAGATCACTAGAAAATCAAATGGGTAGCATGGTGAGAGATATTTTCTTGACATAGAGACACTCTGAGAAGTTTGAAGGTAGAAATAAGGAGCTGCAAAGAAGAAAATGACCAAATAATTCAATCACATGAGAGAATTTCTAGGGCATAGGAGAAACAAGCATAAGTCAATGGAGTGAATCTTCAGAGCTTGTTAAACTTGCAGAGACAAGGATCGCTTAGAATCAGTCATGGATAGGGGGATATGACTGATGGAGCATATGGTAGAAACTCACATGGTGGGCACAGGTTGGATAGAGATGACAAGGGAAACGATGGCATATTATTAGATACACCTGATAGACTAGGCAATGGACATGGGATTTACTCCAGTTCTGGTTTAGACAGGTGTCATGGTCATCATTACCATCATCCTTACATAATGTGTGATAAGGGATATTTGCATGATGAGTTCAAGAAATCAAAGCCACATACATTTGATGGGGAAATGAAGAAGTCATAGGATGATGAAGCATGGTTTCTTGGGATGAAAAGGTTCTTTAGATTGCATGATTACTTAGAGAACATGAAAGATAGGATATCAACTTTTAGTCTTAAAGGTAAAGGAGACATTTGGTTTTAAGATGTAAAAAAACTCAAGGGCATTCAAGAAGAGGTGTTTACTTGGAGTGAGTTTGAGAGAATTTTCATGAATAAGTATCTATCATAGAGATACTATGATGATAGGGAAAAATAATTTTATGAGCTAAAGGTGGAATCTATGACTGATGAGGAGTACACTGAAGGCAAAGATTCAAAGATTCATTAGTGGTTTTCCAGTAACATTCAAGGTCAGGACTTAATTTGATGAGCCTAGATCATCGGAAGAAGCCATTAGGAAGCTAAAGCATTGTTATGAGAAATCAAAGTGTAGATCTGAAACTAAGAAGAACTGGAAAGGTAATGAGAATAATATAGGAAAATGGGATAGGAAGTGAACATGACCTCAAGACATAGGTAACAAAGAGAATGAAGCACCACCTAAGAAGTTCAATGCATCTAATAGAGGACAGGGATTTCGGTCTAGCCTTCATCTGTAGACAAATGGATAGATAGAGAGGATCAATAGGATTTTCGAGGACATGTTGAGTATGTATGTGATGCATCAACAATAAAGGTGGGAAGATTATATTCCACTGGTTGAGTTTTCTTACAACAATGGGTATCAAGAGTCAATGAGGATGAGTCAATTTGAGGCTTTGTATGGCAATAGTTGCAATACTCCCATAAGTTGGAGTGATCTAGTTAACATGGTGTTGATAGGACTAGAAATGTTGGCAAAGATGGAACAGGAAATGCAGCTAATCAAGAAGAATCTGAAGGCAACACCAGACATATAGAAAATTTATGCATATCAGAAGAGGATGCTTAAGGAGTCTCAGGTTGGGAAAAAAGTGTACTTGTGTATCAAGCCCAAGAAGAGCTCCTTGCAAATTAGGTCATATGCCAAGGTGACACCTTGGTATTGTGGACCTTTCAATATTCTTGAGAGGATAGAGCCAACAACCTATCAACTTGCACTGCCTCCGATAGTGAAAGTCCATGATGCTTTCCATGTGTCATTGTTTAAGAAGAATGTTAAAGATCTTGATCATGTGATTTACTAGTCTGTATTTCAAGTGGAGCATGAAGGAGAATTCCAACCAAAACCTCAGTGCATTTTGTAGAGAAAGGTGTTCATGCTCCAGAACCAAGCAATCAAGCAGGTTAAAGTGCAATGGAAGCACTTTGGGCCTGATGAAGCTACATGGAAGATGGCTGATCAGATGTGAGCTATGTAACCTTCTCTATTCACTGGTTGAGCAAATGTATTTTGGTATATGTTTTGGTATATGTATATGGATGTAAATACTGCCATGAGATGTGTTATAAAGATGAAATAAGAAGTATGGTTGTCATGTCATTATGATTGTCATGTTGGGTATGTTGGTTTTCTTCTTAGTAGGTTGATCATTGTAAATACTACAATGAGTTAAGTTATAAAGCTCCATGGGAAGTATGTTTTTATTTAGAGCAACCTTGTTGGTTGTAGGTGTCATTGAACAATGAGGACAGTGTTCCCCCAAGGAGGAGGGTTGCGTAACAACCCTGGTCAAAAATCCATGTAATAAAGTTAATAAATGAAAAATAATAACTGAGGTCACGGGACATGTATTCCAAGCTGAATGTTGGGTGAGAACATAGTGATGGGGATCAATTATGATTAAATAATGGCTATGGAAATTGGCAAAGGTAATGGAAAAGGCTTTGGAAAGGAAAGGTCACATTAATTAGCATGTTATTCATGAAAATAGTGGATAATAAGAAAACGTAAGGTGAAAGGTCATAGGTTGCATGTGAGGAGGAAAATGTATGAAAACAATGGAAACTAAAGAAAATAGTGGCCTCATTAATAAAAAGGCTTCTAAGGATAAGTTCATAGCTTTTGTCAGTGTTAATATTTTTGTTAGTTCAGTTGGAACCCTCATTTTCTACTCTCTCTCTCTCATACTCTAGACACTTGAGTTTTCTTGTAGCACTCTTGGAGGAGTGTGCAATATCTGTGATTTGGAACAAGAAGGAAAAGGAAGAGTAGGAAAGCACAAGAGGACATTGGGATCAATAGATACAATGAGTTTTTATTGTAGGTAACAAGTTACATGTATGATTTCATTTCTATTTTTGGCATGCATGGCACATGCATGTGGTTTCTTGGTTATGATCTGTCATTGGCTTGGAGGACTGGCTTGATTGACAATGGCTTTTCCTATCCTTGTTAGTTCCTGGATAGCTATGGTATTTTGGGTTTATTTCCTTTTATTTTCTGGTTGGTTCTCATGTTCCCTATGGCCATGGGTTGAGTTACTAGTTCCTGGGGCCTTGGTTGGAGAAACGCTCTAGAATCCCTATAACAACTTGGGTTGAGTTACTAGTCTTGGAACCCTTGGTTGGGAAAATGCTCTAGAAGCCATGTAACAACTTGGGTTGAGTTACTAGTCCCTGAATTCTTGATTGGACAAAGGCATTAGAGCCCTCAGTGGGTTGAGTTACTAGTGTTGGATGCCCTAATTGGACAAATGCTTTGGATATTGACAACAACTATGGGATCAATTACTAGTCTTGGAAGCCTTGGTTGGAAAGAATACTCGGGAGCCCTAGACATATTGGGTAGAGATTGATATGGTAATGGTTACTGATGTCCAATCATGAGGTGGAATCATTGTTTAAGGGTTGAGGTGGTTTGGCCTCTGGAAGCCATGATTTGGTTTCATTTGATTTGTTTCATGAGATACCACATTCATTCTTGGAATATGGTGTGGGGGTGATTGGATGGAAGAGAATTTGGTTCAGCCTTGTTATCCCTTACAATTTCCTAGGCTGAGGAGGAAATCAAGAAAGGTAACCTCGAACTAATTTCAGCTCAGTAGCCAGCCCTACTGAGCCAGAGAGGGATCTCTCAAAAGGATTTTTCAATGCAAAGTTGTAAAGAACAAGGTTTTAGACTAGATATACAATTTTGGTTTAAGTATTTGTGAATTAAGTTGGCTAGACTAGGGTTTCAAACAAGTAATTAGGTCTAGGCTTCAGGTATGCAGAAAAAAGTAAAATAGGAGCTAGATATCAATGTGTTATGGTGCAATTGGAGTGTTGTTAATGTAGCATATATTTGTGTGTTTAAAAGAGACTAATGAGCATGTGAAGGCATGAATTCATTAGCTTTAGAAGAAGGGAAACACAACTATGAATTCCACAAAAACAGAGCTTAATTTCAAGATTCCTGTTTATATAATTGCAAAGAAACTCATAGGAAGAACATAAATCATGTAAAGGGAGATGATTTATCCATTAAAACATATATAAATAAGAAACAAACACCATAGCACTGAACTAGAGTTCCTGAAATATCACTGCAACTGCTCCTGTATTAGCTAAAGAAAACATAAGCATACAATCCTACTCCAAAAAAGTCCAACCTTTCTCTCTGAATGAGAAATTATACATATATACTCAATTGAACCACTTCCCCACCTTCAGGAGTTGAATTCCTACTAGTGGAACTAATTCCAAGATTCTCTCAACCAAGAGGCGAGAGTGAGAAGGTCAAATACAAACACTTCTTGTAGACTTTGATTTGGATTTTACTTAATGAGGCCTATTAAACCAAAAAAAATACCTATCATGTCCATTTATTCATGCTTACATCATCTAACCTTGAACTAACTTCAATTACATCAATATTTTTTATTTTGACCAAGTGAAATTGAATACTAGGAAATTTACACAGTGAAATTTAAATGAACAACACAGAAATTTGTAGAAGCACAGTGTTGATGTTGAGCCCACTTTAAGGTGCCTTCCTGAGGTCCAAATGATGATACTAAAGAATGGCCAACTAGATGTTCAAGTATAGTTTCCTGAACACCTTTAAATTTTGAAAATGACACATGGGCAGGCCTTCAAAAATCCATTCTCCCAAGGTCCCTTTAGAAGCATAGTGTTTGTTAAAAAGAGGGCTAGAATGTTGATTTTTGACCACTTTTTCCTCTTTTTCTCACAATTTGGGCCCCCTATGGAAAATATGAAGAAATGGTTTTTGAGAGGATGCTAAGGGATTTATAAAATTGAAAACCATTTATGATTTGAGTGCCTAAGTAAAAAACACAGTGCCAAGGCATTGCACTTCTGTGACTGGCCAAATTTCTGAATTAGGCACCAAAATAGCCAAGAAACCAAAAATGCTCATAATTTCTCCAAAATTGGTCAAGAGCTGCAAAATGAGGTATGTTAAGCCCTCATGGATGCTTTGGTAAGAATTTCTAAGCTACCCTTCTCATTTTGGTCCTTTAGGGTTTCTTTGAGCTTGTTTTCCAACTATTTGACCTTGATGTTACAAATCATATTCCTGGTTTGGTAGTTATGTGCCATGTGCCTTAGTAGTTGGTTATCTCTATTGGCCTTGTCTAGAAACTTTTTCAAGTGGTCATTGAACTTATCTAACCAATACTCCTTGTCTTCATTAACCTCTAAGGTGATTTTGTCCTCCAACTCTAGTTCTTCATCCAACAAGATGTGTTTTTTCTCCTCTTTCAATGCCTTCCTGGGCCCTTTGGTTCTTGGCCTCTTTTTCTTGCCTTTTCTTTCAATTTCTCTAGGTTCATTAATCTCCAAGACTATTTTACCCTTGCTTGCTTGTTGCAACATTTTATCTTGCTCTTTTTCCATGATAAGTTATTTGGCCTTTAATTGACTGTTTTCTTGTTCTAGGAATGATATGACAAACCTTGCCCTTGCCATGTTAGCCATGAGTTTTTTGATGTGAGAGTCTTTTTCTTTGATAGTATGTTGTAGGCATGAGGACTCATTTTTTGTTTCCATGTCTACAAAATAAAAATCATGGTCAATCAAATCTTTGTCTTGTACTGGTGACCCCTATTTTGCTGATGTAGAAGGCTTGGCCCCTTTCTTGCCATGAGAAGACAACACAAGCGTTTTTCCTCTTTGCTACATCCTAGTCACCTTAGGTCTAGGTTCTTTAGGAACCTCCACTAATCTACTTGAGGATACAATTTCCATTTGTTGTGTTGGCATTTTTAGATGTTGAACTGAAACGTTAACCTCATTCCATTTCAAAGCTATCTCCAAGAAAGAATCCCATGTCATATTTTTCTCTGCAAGTTGATGGAGAACTACAATTTTGATCAAACTATGATGGAAGAGACTAGGATAGTGTTCTTTATTTTTCACCTCTACCTTCTTGAACATCTTGACAAGGCTTCTACATAGATAGTTGCACATGTTGAGAGGTTTCTGAGCTATAAAGTACATTAGAAGTTGGATGTGATAGGCATAAAATCTATAAAACCTTACCTCACATGTGAAAAATTTCATGACAACTTTCATCAAATGGAGCATACTTCTCCAACAGCTACCTAAAAGGTATGATATGTTTATGGGTTTCCCTATATGGTGTTTTCATGAAGGACCTATGATGCTAGCATAAGCCGATAATACCCACATTATGCAAATAAAATTGTATGTCACTGGTCCCAGGCCTTAATCCCCTAATCCATGGTGAACACCTTCTCAAATAAAGGTTTAAGGCCCTTAACTAAATCTCATGCGGAACTGTTTATTTGAATATTCAATAGTCTAAACTTTAGTCAACCTTTCCAACAGAAAAATTGTTTTAAGTTAGAAATTCCCCAAGTCTACGTGCCAACTCATCATTTATCGGAATCGTGGAGATTCAAAGGACTCTTAAGAAAATGGCATTCAGAACTCCCAATTTGCGATATGTGATTGCTCTTTCCACCATTCCACAAATTTGCACTTTTTTTTTATGCTCACCTTTGTCGCATTCATCCTCCACCGTTGATTTCACTCCATCAGATAAATGGTTGTCACATCGTATTGCCACTTAAACCCATTCATCCACTCGAACTCAAATCTCTTAACTCGCGTTGATAAACTTCTTGAGTTCGCTCAGGCCCAAGCCTTATTGGCTTCAATCTCCACCATTGATCTCACCTTTCAATCCAGTGGTTGATGATACACCTAAGCATCGCACATTGCAAATCTCATTTTCTTAAGGCCAAGGTTCATCCACTCATGAAATATTGCGATGTGAAACTAATCGGCGATCCCCCACCCTTGATCAAAGCACACTTGATCCAATGGCTAACAATGATATCGGATGAGCCACTTGCAAGGGGATTACCCATCTAATAAAGTGGTTTCCTCTCTCCTTTGACATGCTACATGTTGACTGCTAATTGGAAACGGGTGACTACCCCGAATTACCACTTACCACTTTTTCTCCACCCGATAAACAACTTCCTTTTATAAAACCGCCTTCTTCCTTAACTATTGCATGAGTTGATTGGCGTGTGATTACCGTTAGATATATGAGGCCATCAAATCTATGATTTGCAAGATTTCAACTAGCACACGGATTAAAACAGACTTAACCCCCGCAGTTGACTGTGACCTAAAAAGTTGAATATGATATTGACGGATAGGAATGAATGTGGGACTTCAGCCACGATTAGGAAAATTCATACTCTCCTACCCTTGCAGTTGTTGATCACCGTTTATCTCACTAATCTGTTGATCTAACAATCTAGATCTATTCCTCTACCTATCTTCTCCAGCCATTAATATCTGTCGATATAATGGATCTATTTATCTGATGATCCAGATCAATTTCCCTGATTCACCTTCCGCAAGCACTTGGGTTTGATCTATGTCATTCATTTCTTGACTCCATTCTACGTGACTTAATCCTGGCCGCTGATCATAAACAATCTCATCCATTGATCTAGTTGATCCAACGGCTCCTATGCATCAACACTTCACTTCTTCATTCTTCCCTTTACTCCATTTTTATGTCATTTCTTCAGTGTTCTTCAGTGGGTTCGGGTTTCTTCCAGGGTTTCGATATTTTAGATGTCCCGGAGCAAAACTTCCTCCTGACCTTAACTTTGCATGCTCTGAACAGAGTCACTCCTGAATCTCGACTGTGATCCTTCGAATGGATTCAAGCGATACATTACAATCCTTCATATCATTCTTCTTCTCTATGTTATGCTTGAATTCCATTTGCAACCTCTGTTACATAGAACTTACTCTAGTTCACACATAGATTATAACTAAATTACTCCATACACACACACAAACTTAGAATCGAGTTGTTTGTATTGATAAACATGTATTTACATAGGAACTCTCTCCTTGGCCTGATCTTCTATATTAGTGGCATCTGTTTTCCTAACTGCCCGTAGGCTTACAATCAAACCTCTAACTCACAACCTCTAACTATCTAACCAACTAACTATCTAACTTGACTAACGTTTTCCTCTACCTTTTTGGCTTACATTTATACAAAAGGATTCTACAACCAATTAAAGGTTTAGATCCATAAACTTCTCAACAAAATCCTAAAAATATCATCTTTATCCTTAAGGATCCTCTTTAATCCACAATCATGAAACCAACTCCTAATCTAAGATTTACAGCTGATTCTCAAATTTCTCAACTATCGTAAATCTCTCATGTTCTCCAACATTCAAGAAAATTTACAAATATGCCTCATTATACTTAATTAATTCCTATTCTTATTAAAATAACTCAAAAACCTAAGTAATTACATTAGTTTTAACACTTAGCCAACCAACTTCCTTAAAACACAAGACCCCCCTATGTCTACTAAAATACAATGATTCTTCTGAGCTAAATGATCCTGCATCAGACTCCCAAAGTAGAAAACATTCATGATCTCCTGATCATGTGTCTTCATATGTTGATAGAAAACCTCCAGGGTCCCAAAATTTAGTTTGTAGTTGTTTGAATGCTTTGCACCTTTACTGCTACTATATGTCTGTTGTCTTCTATTTCATTTTCCTCTCCTTGTCAATCAGGTTCAAGTTCTGATTGATCATCCTTCCTGCTGTCATTTCCTTCATCCTAGACTTTTTCATCATCAACTGCCATAATTCTTCAATCTCCACCTCTAGCACATCCTTGGGCTAGTCCATACTCTACCACTTACTGTTACCTCTTTCTCTTTGTTTCAGTTTGTTGTTGCTATTCACTAACTCTTCAAACTATTGTTCTTCTCTTTGAATTTGTCGAATTCTTACTTTTACTCTTTTTGAGCTTATTCTTACTTTTTCTCCTATGCTTACTTTTTTTGCCTCCCTTTCATCCTTACCCTCTTTCATGGTTATCTCTTTTTGCATTGAATCTTGACTTTTCAGCATCCTCTCCAGCAATTGAACATCTATGTTCCATGGATTAAAATCTTCCACAAAATCCTCTTCTACCGTCCTTACTTGGCTGCTCATCAGTGCAAAATTTCCTCCAGCATCTGCAACTAAACCTACTCTCACAAAACAAATATTAAAATAAAAAACATAAGGCCTTAATACGTCTTCCTCCTTTGGCAACACTTCAGTATGCTGCTCTGATTTCTCCTCTTCTATCAGCACATCAGTATGTTGATTCAACTTCTTTAAAGAATAATTTCTCTAAAGAATTCTCTAATGTACTCTCAAAACTATGAGTTAGTCTCCCCTCCACATCATCTTCTCTAATGATGTCTTTCTGCTCTTGTCCATTGTAGTGAACTCCTTCCTCTGCAATCACACTGTCATACACTGAATTTCCTAGGAAATACTCCAACAATTCAATTTCTTTGTGACATTTCATAAGTACTTCATCATTACTTATGATTCCTACATTTATAAAAAATTATCAGTTTGAAAATTACAAGGTTCAACAGAGGCAACTGTTGCTTCACATATCAGTTCTTCAGACTAAATTTCATCTCTTTTCACAAGAATTTTTTCCTGTGTTGTCACAGCTTCAAACATCAATATATTACTAAATTCTTTTTGCTGCAATAATTCATTGCTTTTCTCATTCAAGAGACATTCTCCATCATTCTTTACTTCAGAGTTTTTATCTTCTGAAAGATACTCTTCCATACTTTTCACAGCTTCAAAAGATTTCTCATCCTCTGCAAAACTTGTAATCACATCA
Organism: Pinus taeda; assembly: GCA_000404065.3. Taxonomy (NCBI): domain Eukaryota; kingdom Viridiplantae; phylum Streptophyta; class Pinopsida; order Pinales; family Pinaceae; genus Pinus; species Pinus taeda. The sequence continues at coordinate 46,917 of APFE031467748.1, forward strand.
AAATTATTAGATTCAACAATATAAGGTTTTACATTATCCTGCTGGTCTGCATTTATCCAATAGTTCAAAAAATCATCAATAATTCCTTCTTCTTCACTTATAACTTCACCCTACTCTAGTTCACAAATGGACACTTCCATTTCTAGCTCAGCTTCTCTGAGTTTTTCAATAAGCCACTTTACCTATTTATGTTGTAGCCTTCTCTGTAACTTAGACCACTTCACTGGATTTTTCTTTAAGACCCAACCTAGTCTTTGGTTTTCCTCAAGTATCATCCTTAATAAATTGAGTAGTTCTTTCATCTCAACAATCGCTTTGTCAATTTCCTCTTAACTCATTCTCTTTCCATTTGCCTTGGTATCCTCCTTCACTTTTTTTCTACTGTGGTTTTCCTCAGAACCTCTACAATGACTATCCGTAGTCATATTCTTCTCCATCTCTATGAGTTCCTCACTCACTCACTATGAGCTGCACTAAAGCCTTTGCAACAGCAAGTCCTCCCTACTACCACTTACCTCACCAAGCTTTCCTCTGTACTTGGTCTTTTGGCAAGCCCTTGGTTCTCTATCTTTGGAACCTCTATTGAGCACTTCTCTCTACTCCTAGGATTGAACTCATCTGCACCTTTTAAGAACACAACTTTCCTCTTTTATTTCAATCACAACGAAATACTTGGTTCTGACCACCTCTTCTTTCACTTAAAAAATCTTATCAGCTTCCTTCATTACTTAGCAATTCTACCCACATCCTCTGTGGAATTTTTTTTGTGAGCTGCAACAAAACCCTTGTGGTAACAAGTCTCCTTCTTGCTACATATGCCTCACTAAACTTCTCTCCTCTGAGCTCAGTTTGTTAGCATTTCTCTGGTTTTTTCCTCTGGAACCAATTGAGCACTCCTTGCTCTAGGTTGTTGCAATCTTCTCACCTTTTTATGCTGCTACCTATGCATTAATATAAAAACCACAGCTCTCCAATCTTCAAATCAAATTAAAACGAAACACATCATCTCACCTTCAAGACCTCTACATGATCTTATTCTACCATTCACCTGCACTTTGAATGGATTGTCCTCTGTTTCTTTTGTATCTGCAAGTTCTAACAATGTAAACTTTGAAATGAGAACTGATACTGTTACCCGTTTCTTAGAGATAACAAAAAATTGACCTGATTTTGAAAAGGGGCGATGCAGAAGACACATATTTTCTTTAGAGCATTGTTTTTAACACTTTAAATAACCGATACGATTACCCTTTTCGTAGGTGTAGTAAAAACGTGACCCGGTTTTGAAAAGTGGTGATGCAAAATACACTTTTTCTTTTTGTAGCGTATTTTTGAAACTTTAAATTTTCTTATGTATCAAATATAAATACTTGTTTTTAAATGTTAGTGATTTTCATGTTGATTTTGAAACGTGTTGATGCAACTTGTTGATGTAGCATACCATTTTTTTAGAGGACTTATTTTTCACACTTTAAAGTTTATTATGTCCAATTCTTTTTGAAATTATGATTATTTAACGAATTTTCAAGTTGTTTTAATTTTCTTTTTTTAAATGTTGATTATTTAAAAAAACAAATATAAAAATACATATAAAAAGACAAAAAAAAAATGCTAAAAAAAAAAAATTTATTCTTACAAAACCATAAAAAATTTGGAAATAAATAAAAATAAAAAAATTAAAAAAATTAAATAAAAATTAGAAAAATTTAAAAAAAACATTAAGAAAAACTAGAAAAAAAAAAAATTAAAAACAAATAGATTAAAAAAATAGAAAATTAACAACAAAAAAAAAAAAAACTAATAAAATTAATATTAAAAATTTTAAAAAAAACTAAAAAGACAAAAAAAAATAAAAAATAAAAATAAAAATAATTTAAAAAAATATGTTTTTTCAAATAAAAAATAAAAAATAAAAAACATTCTAAAATTTTTAAAGAGAATATGTTATTTTTCATTTAAAAAGAAAAAAAAATTATAAAGTGTTACATTTTTTATTTAAAAAAAAAAAAAAATAAAAAACTAAAAAGTTTTAAAAATTGTTTTTAAAAAAATTTTAAAATTGTTTTTACACATTTTTATTTTTTATTTTTTTACCTCCACGGCCCCATGGTGCGGAGGGTCTGCACCGCCGGGCGGAGGGGTCTATATGCAGATCCTCTGCCCAGCTACGCCACGTCGGGCGGGGCAGAGGGGCAATTCTCATGTGCTTGGTGGGGTCGAAGGTAAAAAAAAAAAAAAAAAAAAAAAAAAAAAAAAAAAAATTGTTTTTAATTTTTTTTGTTTTTAAATAAAAAAAATGGGAATTTAATAAAAAAATGTTAATTTTAATCAGAGCTATAATAAGTTCCGAGTCCGCCTTTCTCTTGTCCAACCTCTCGATGGGAATTGTAATCCTGGGAAAAAGATAAAAACTTGAGCAATCTGGAAATTGTGAGGAATCAACATTATATATCTGATAAATGTTGTGTTTGAATCTTAGGTATAGAAACAGTCTCGGAAAAAGACAGAGACCAAAATAGAGAGCTTTGTAGAGAAAGAGAATAGTATCGCCTCGAGGAAAAGCCCAAGAGTTAAGAAAACGGAGGAAGGCACAAGCAAACTGCTAAAGAAAAGAGGCCGAAAACCTGGGGGAGAACAAATGAAGAAAATCATTGATGCCTACATGGTCGAGAATCCACCAGAGGTCAGAGCCCAGATAAAGAGCTGGGAGAGAGAGTTAAACAACAATATCAAGAAATGGGATATCCCAATTCAAGAGTGGAAAATATGGTGCAGGACCCAGGAACTACAAGGGGAAGACAATCCCTATTCAAACAGACTATCCAACAGTATTAGATAATGAAAAATATGGTGGCACGGGCCATGACATAGAACCGGGAGCAGATAGTAGAGGAAAGAGAGGAGGAATAGGAGAAGAATAAGGAGAAGGAACTAGTCAAGGCGGAACTACTCAGGGAGATAGCGGCAATCTGAATACAGAACTACTAAAACAATCTGGCCCTGGGGAGAATTGAACAGACTCTCAAAGACTTGAAGTGGAGAATGGAGCAAAGGAGTGAGATGCCAGGATCAAGCAGCAAGGCGCCAACCTTAGTAATATCCTCGATGAGGATTGAAGCAGAGAAAAAGTGGAATTGCGAAATCTCTTTTCTTTTGATGAAATTTAGTAATATGTTTCAGTTTAAATTAAGTTACAGGAACAATACTATAGACAATCTAAACTATGATGTTAGATAGATAGCAATAAACCTCTTTAAGTTTTGGACAGGGTATAATGCTCACAGGTGGCTATCTGGTTTCCTTCGGGTAGGTAAACCACCTGTAGTAAATGGATGATAAATGTTTATGAAAAAGTAGCAGAAGTAGAGATCTGCCAAGTTTACAAAAAAAGAAAAGGAAAATATTAACCAAAAATACATATTTCTTTACAAACTTTAAATGAAGACGTGTTTTTAAAATTCATATATATATAGTATATTAATAATATATATATATATATAATTTTAGTTTTTTTATTAATATATTTTACTAGTTTTTTAATTTTTGTGGTTATTTTTTTCTTTTTTTCTTAATGCTAGATTGTTTTTAAAAATGTTTTTTTTGTTTAATTTTTTTTTTTTATTTACAAATTCTTTTATGGTTTACTATATAATTTTGTTTAACATTTTTTTTTTCTTTTGGTCTTTTTATAGAATTTTTATATTCATTTTTTAATAATCAACATTATTTTTAATCTTAATTTTATATTTTTAGTTTTTTTCGTTAATTTTCTATTTTTAAAATCTTAGTTGTTTTTTAATTTAATTTTTTTTTCTTTATTAATGTTTTTAAATTTTTATTTTTTACCTACTCTAATTATAGTTTTTTTTAATTTTTTTTTTTCCCATAGTTTTATGTTTTTTTCTAGCTTTTTTAATTTTTTTATCTTTATAGGTTCAATTTGTTTTTTGTTTTTATTTTTATTGAATTTGTTTGGTTTTGTTTTTATATTTGATTCTTTCTTTTTTTTTCTTTTTTATTTTTGTTTTATGTTGTGTTTTTAGTATTATATTTTATTTATGTTTTTTCAATTTTTTAAACTTTTTTTTTTGTTTTGTATTTTTTCATTGTTTTAATTTTTTTAATTTTATTTTATGTTTTCATTATTTTTTTGAAATTTTAATGTTTTTGGGAGTCAAGATAAGATATTTTATGCCATTATTTCGAAATGTTGAAAATTTTACCCTTGAAAAAAAAAAGTGTTATCCCAATGTCAACACTTTTTGTTTTGAGGGTGTTTTTGCACAAAATTTACCATTGAAAAAAAAAGGTTATTCGAACATCAACACTTCTTGTTGAAATTTGGTACCGAAGGACAGGTGGTTCCCTTAGGCTTTGATCTTTGGCCTAGGGAAAAGTGTCCAAAAGATTTTAATTTTTCTCCTAAAGTGACTTTATAATTTTGATAAAGTTAAAATCTAATTTAAAAGTGACTTTAAGTGATAAAGTTACTAAGTCTAATTTTAAAGTGACTTTTATAAAGTCAATGAAAAATTAGAAAGGAAAAGTGACTTTGGAAATAAATGACTAAGTGGGTCTTTATTAAAGTGGGTGAATTAAAAATAGAAAGTGAGATTTAAATGTGCATTTAATCTCAGCCATTGATCTAAATCTATTTCACCCATTGGATTTAGGGATCACCCAAAAGTCACTTGGATCACCCAAAAGTCATTTGGAGTTATATTAAGGGAAGAAAAGGAGGAAAAGATCACATTCGATTCAATTCTTTCATGAGCAGATTGAGAGAAGGAGAGCAAGAGAGTAAGGGAGATTTCTGGATAGTGAGCTGCGGAGTATCAGCAGCGGAGTTTCAGCAGCAGAGTAACAGCAGCAAAGTTTCAGCAGGGCAGTTTTTCAGCAAGGCTGAGATAAGTTGTAAAAGTTTGTTTGCTGATTTTTGCTGAAATTTTCTCACTCTAAAAAGGCATTTTCCAGAAATAAAGAAGAGCTCTCAAACTGGTTTTCCCCAAGAATTGTAGGGGTTTTTCCAGAGTCACATTGACCAAAAATATCAGTGTTTTAATGTGTTTTAATGGCTATTTATTACTGCTGATTTTTATTTCTGCAATTTCCAGCATTCTGTAAAATTTCCAGAATTTGTGTTTTCAGCAAATTTATTTTTTTCAGCTTATTGAATGTATGGTTATGGGAAAGGGCATTTAACTACATGGGAGAAATAAGGAGAAACTGAAAACCGGGGTGGGAAAACAGAAATTTTTAACATGGTATCAGAGCTTGAGTGCTGAAGGGCAGTTTGGGATAGCAAACGAGAAAAATTACAGCTGCTGATTTTTCACTCAAAAAAATTTCAGCAAGCTGACTTTTCATAAACAGCAGGTTTATCTTTACTACAGCAGTGCTATTTTCAGTTTTAAGACAACAGGATATCATTAAGATTAAGGGTGGAGGATAGGTTGGATGGGCATACAAATTACAGCGTTTGGAAGGAGAGAATGCAGAGTATCTTTGAGAAGGCAGAAGTCTGGGATATCATAGTGCATACCACACAAACCCTTGTTGTTGTGCCTACTGATGCTACTCAGTTGACTGCTTATAATAAAAAAAACAACAAGGGTAAGAGGCTGATTCTAGACGGAATCAAAGACCATTGCATTCCTCATGTGAGAGGAAAGAGCAATGCCCATGAGATGTGGACAGCATTGTCC